>JABXNX010000130.1:17277-56028 GCA_014843695.1 Archivesica marissinica | reverse complement strand
AATGGGGAATTGTATCTGGAGGGCAGGCAATGGGGAATTGTATCTGGAGGGCAGGCAATGGGGAATTGTATCTGGAGGGCAGGCAATGGAGAATTGTATCTGGAGGGCAGGCAATGGAGAATTGTATCTGGAGGGTGGGCAATGGGGAATTGTATCTGGAGGGCGGGCAATGGAGAATTGTATCTGGAGGGCAGGCAATGGGGAATTGTATCTGGAGGGCGGGCAATGGAGAATTGTATCTGGAGGGTGGGCTATGGGGAATTGTATCTGGAGGACAGGCAATGGAGAATTGTATCTGGAGGGCAGGCAATGGAGAATTGTATCTGGAGGGCAGGCAATGGGGAATTGTATCTGGAGGGCAGGCAATGTGGAATTGTATCTGGATGGCAGGCAATAGGGAATTGTATCTGGAGGGCAGGCAATGTGGAATTGTATCTGGAGAGCGGGCAATGGGGAATTGTATCTGGAGGGTGTGCACTGGGGAATTGTATCTGGAGGGCAGGCAATGTGGAATTGTATCTGGAGGGCGGGCAATAGGGAATTGTATCTGGAGGGCAGGTAATGGGGAATTGTATCTGGAGAGTGGGCAATGTGGAATTGTATCTGGAGGGCAGGCAATAGGGAATTGTATCTGGAGGGCAGGCAATGTGGAATTGTATCTGGAGAGCGGGCAATGGGGAATTGTATCTGGAGGGTGGGCACTGGGGAATTGTATCTGGAGGGCAGGCAATGTGGAATTGTATCTGGAGGGCGGGCAATAGGGAATTGTATCTGGAGGGCAGGCAATGGGGAATTGTATCTGGATAGCGGGCAATGTGGAATTGTATCTGGATGGCGGCAATGTGGAATTGTATCTGGAGGGCAGGCAATGTGGAATTGTATCTGGAGGGCGGGCAATGTGGAATTGTATCTGGAAGGATGGCAATGGGGAATTTTATCTGGAGGGCAGGCAATGGGGAATTGTATCTGGAGGGTGGGCAATGGAGAATTGTATCTGGAGGGCAGGCAATGGAGAATTGTATCTGGAGGGTGGGCAATGGGGAATTGTATCTGGAGGGTGGGCAATGGAGAATTGTATCTTGAGGGCACGCAATGGAGAATTGTATCTGGAGGGTGGGCAATGGAGAATTGTATCTGGAGGGTGGGCTATGGGGAATTGTATCTGGAGGACAGGCAATGGAGAATTGTATCTGGAGGGCAGGCAATGGAGAATTGTATCTGGAGGGCAGGCAATGGGGAATTGTATCTGGAGGGCAGGCATTGTGGAATTGTATATGGATGGCAGGCAATAGTGAATTGTATCTGGAGGGCAGGCAATGTGGAATTGTATCTGGAGAGCGGGCAATGGGGAATTGTATCTGGAGGGTGTGCACTGGGGAATTGTATCTGGAGGGCAGGCAATGTGGAATTGTATCTGGAGGGCGGGCAATAGGGAATTGTATCTGGAGGGCAGGTAATGGGGAATTGTATCTGGAGAGTGGGCAATGTGGAATTGTATCTGGAGGGCAGGCAATAGGGAATTGTATCTGGAGGGCAGGCAATGTGGAATTGTATCTGGAGAGCGGGCAATGGGGAATTGTATCTGGAGGGTGGGCACTGGGGAATTGTATCTGGACGGCAGGCAATGTGGAATTGTATCTGGAGGGCGGGCAATAGGGAATTGTATCTGGAGGGCAGGCAATGGGGTATTGTATCTGGAGAACGGGCAATGTGGAATTGTATCTGGATGGCGGCAATGTGGAATTGTATCTGGAGGGCAGGTAATGTGGAATTGTATCTGGAGGGCGGGCAATGTGGAATTGTATCTGGAAGGTGGGCAATGTGGAATTGTATCTGGAGGGCAGGCAATGTGGAATTGTATCTGGAGGGCAGGCAATGTGGAATTGTATCTGGAGAGCGGGCAATGGGGAATTGAATCTGGAGGGTGGGCAATGGGGAATTGTATCTGGAGAGCGGGCAATAGAGAATTGTATCTGGAGGGCGGGCAATAGGGAATTGTATCTGGAATGTGGGCAATTGGGAATTGTATCTGGAGGGCAGGCAATGGGGAATTGTATCTGGAGGGCAGGCAATGGGGAATTGTATCTGGAGGGCAGGCAATGGGGAATTGCATCTGGAGGGCAGGCAATGGGGAATTGTATCTGGAGGACGGGTACTGGAGAATTGTATCTGGAGGGCAGGCAATGGGGAATTGTATCTGGAGGGCAGGCAATGGGGAATTGTATCTGGAGGGCAGGCAATGGGGAATTGTATCTGGAGGGCAGGCAATGGGGAATTGTATCTGGAGGGCAGGCAATGGGGAATTGTATCTGGAGGGTGGGCAATGGGGAATTGTATCTGGAGGGTGGGCAATGGGGAATTGTATCTGGAGGGCAGGCAATGGGGAATTGTATCTGAGGGCAGGCAATGGGAATTGTATCTGGAGGGCGGGTAATGGGGAATTGTATCTGAGGGCGGGCAATGGAGACTTGTATCTGGAGGGCAGGCAATGGGGAATTGTATCTGGAGGGTGGGCAATGTGGAATTGTGTCTGGAGGGCAGGCAATGGAGAATTGTATCTGGAGGGTGGGCAATGGAGAATTGTATCTGGTGGGCAGGTAATGGGGAATTGTATCTGGTGGGCGGGCAATGGAGAATTGTATTTGGAGGGTGGGCAATGGAGAATTGTATCTGGTGGGCGGGTAATGGGGAATTGTATCTGGTGGGCGGGCAATGGAGAATTGTATCTGGAGGGTGGGCAATGGGGAATTGTATCTGGTGGGCGGGCAATGGAGAATTGTATCTGGAGGGTGGGCAATGGAGAATTGTATCTGGAGGGTGGGCAATGGGGAATTGTATCTGGTGGGCGGGCAATGGAGAATTGTATCTGGAGGGTGGGCAATGGGGAATTGTATCTGGTGGGCGGGCAATTGAGAATTGTATCTGGAGGGTGGGCAATGGGGAATTGTATCTGGAGGGTGGGCAATGGGGAATTGTATCTGGAGGGCAGGCAATGGTGAATTGTATCTGGAGAACAGGCAATGGGGAATTGTATCTGGAGAGCAGGCAATGGGGAATTGTGTCTGGAGGGCAGGCAATGGGGAATTGTATCTGGAGGGCAGGCAATGGGGAATTGTATCTGGAGGACAGGCAATGGAGAATTGTATCTGGAGGGCAGGCAATGGGGAATTGTATCTGGAGGGCAGGCAATGGGGAATTGTATCTGGAGGGTGGGCAATGTGGAATTGTGTCTGGAAGGCGGGCAATGGGGAATTGTATCTGGAGGGCAGGCAATGGGGAATTGTATCTGGAGGGTGGGCAATGTGGAATTGTGTCTGGAAGGCGGGCAATGGAGAATTGTATCTGGAGGACAGGCAATGGGGAATTGTATCTGGAGGGCAGGCAATGGGGAATTGTATCTGGAGGGTAGGCAATGGGGAATTGTATCTGGAGGGCAGGCAATGGGGAATTGTATCTGGAGGGTGGGCAATGTGGAATTGTGTCTGGAAGGCGGGCAATGGAGAATTGTATCTGGAGGGTGGGCAATGTGGAATTGTGTCTGGAAGGTGGGCAATGGAGAATTGTGTCTGGAGGGTGGGCAATGTGGAATTGTATCTGGAGGACAGGCAATGGAAAATTGTATCTGGAGGGCAGGCAATGGAGAATTGTATCTGGAGGACAGGCAATGAAGAATTGTATCTGGAGGGCAGGCAATGGAGAATTGTATCTGGAGGGTGGGCAATGGGGAATTTTATCTGGAGGGCAGGCAATGGGGAATTGTATCTGGAGGGTGGGTAATGGAGAATTGTATCTTGAGGGCAGGCAATGGAGAATTGTATCTGGAGGGTGGGCAATGGGGAATTGTATCTGGAGTGTGGGCAATGGAGAATTGTATCTGGAGGGTGGGCTATGGGGAATTGTATCTGGAGGACTGGCAATGGAGAATTGTATCTGGAGGGCAGGCAATGGAGAATTGTATCTGGAGGGCAGGCAATGGGGAATTGTATCTGGAGGGCAGGCAATGTGGAATTGTATCTGGATGGCAGGCAATAGGGAATTGTATCTGGAGGGCAGGCAATGTGGAATTGTATCTGGAGAGCGGGCAATGGGGAATTGTATCTGGAGGGTGTGCACTGGGGAATTGTATCTGGAGGGCAGGCAATGTGGAATTGTATCTGGAGGGCGGGCAATAGGGAATTGTATCTGGAGGGCAGGTAATGGGGAATTGTATCTGGAGAGTGGGCAATGTGGAATTGTATCTGGAGGGCAGGCAATAGGGAATTGTATCTGGAGGGCAGGCAATGTGGAATTGTATCTGGAGAGCGGGCAATGGGGAATTGTATCTGGAGGGTGGGCACTGGGGAATTGTATCTGGAGGGCAGGCAATGTGGAATTGTATCTGGAGGGCGGGCAATAGGGAATTGTATCTGGAGGGCAGGCAATGGGGAATTGTATCTGGATAGCGGGCAATGTGGAATTGTATCTGGATGGCGGTAATGTGGAATTGTATCTGGAGGGCAGGCAATGTGGAATTGTATCTGGAGGGCGGGCAATGTGGAATTGTATCTGGAAGGTGGGCAATGGGGAATTTTATCTGGAGGGCAGGCAATGGGGAATTGTATCTGGAGGGTGGGCAATGGAGAATTGTATCTGGAGGGCAGGCAATGGAGAATTGTATCTGGAGGGTGGGCAATGGGGAATTGTATCTGGAGGGTGGGCAATGGAGAATTGTATCTTGAGGGCACGCAATGGAGAATTGTATCTGGAGGGTGGGCAATGGGGAATTGTATCTGGAGGGTGGGCTATGGGGAATTGTATCTGGAGGACAGGCAATGGAGAATTGTATCTGGAGGGCAGGCAATGGAGAATTGTATCTGGAGGGCAGGCAATGGGGAATTGTATCTGGAGGGCAGGCAATGTGGAATTGTATATGGATGGCAGGCAATAGGGAATTGTATCTGGAGGGCAGGCAATGTGGAATTGTATCTGGAGGGCGGGCAATGGGGAATTGTATCTGGAGGGTGGCAATGGGGAATTGTATCTGGAGGGCAGGCAATGGGGAATTGTATCTGGAGGGCAGGTAATGGGGAATTGTATCTGGAGAGTGGGCAATGTGGAATTGTATCTGGAGGGCAGGCAATAGGGAATTGTATCTGGAGGGCAGGCAATGTGGAATTGTATCTGGAGAGCGGGCAATGGGGAATTGTATCTGGAGGGTGGGCACTGGGGAATTGTATCTGGACGGCAGGCAATGTGGAATTGTATCTGGAGGGCGGGCAATAGGGAATTGTATCTGGAGGGCAGGCAATGGGGTATTGTATCTGGAGAACGGGCAATGTGGAATTGTATCTGGATGGCGGCAATGTGGAATTGTATCTGGAGGGCAGGTAATGTGGAATTGTATCTGGAGGGCGGGCAATGTGGAATTGTATCTGGAAGGTGGGCAATGTGGAATTGTATCTGGAGGGCAGGCAATGTGGAATTGTATCTGGAGGGCAGGCAATGTGGAATTGTATCTGGAGAGCGGGCAATGGGGAATTGTATCTGGAGGGTGGGCAATGGGGAATTTTATCTGGAGAGCGGGCAATAGAGAATTGTATCTGGAGGGCGGGCAATAGGGAATTGTATCTGGAAGGTGGGCAATTGGGAATTGTATCTGGAGGGCAGGCAATAGGGAATTGTATCTGGAAGGTTGGCAATGGGGAATTGTATCTGGAAGGTGGGCAATGGGTAATTGTATCAGAGGGTGGGAAATCAGCGTATTCTTCTGCATTTTAGGAAGATAATATAGCGGTACATATTTTTCGGATATCCAGCAGCCGCTACCTCCCTTGTTTGACAATTTTATCGAGGGCGGGAATGAGAGTGGGGGGTTGTCCATCCACTAATCTGCTAATGCTACGTAAACTCTTCATTGTTGTTGTTGTTGTGTATTGTATTTATGTATTTCACAATTGGCCATGCCGTTTGAATCTGCGTACTGCGGAACGTCTGTATCTCCTTCCCTTCATTGATTATTTCAAGTGTGCCAAAGACCTCGGTGATTTCAAATATGTCGTTCACACCTGTTTCGTAATCGTGAAATAATAACAATTTTAACATTTGAAAGTGCATTTATGAAAAGTGAGCAAGCTAACCACCAATTTGTTATCTTAGTTGCAATTTGTTATATCTGTTACATATCAACCAGATATCGCCATAACCAGTGCTAGCAACCAGTCGGTTAATTTCCGTCACTTAGCAAACCAAAGGTTTTTCAACCTCATTCGTATGAGGTCCAAGAACCTCTGCTTGTGATCAAGCCTCCTCCCATCAATCCTTCTTTCCGAGAAGTAGTGAAGCAGGGTAGCTCTCTTCCTACTTCTCAGGTAGTCACCTTTTCGACTCTTGAGGGATGGGAGCGATCAGATTCAGACAGTCTCGCATTCAGAACTGTTTCTGTGCGGAGTTTTGTCTGCTCTCTCTGAGCCTCCTTCAGAGGAAAGGCAACGAGAAATTACTAAGTATCTACAGGTGATGGCAACTGCCCAGTCCCACACCTTGGAGATACTGACCCGGCTTGCAGCTGGACCCACTCTCGCTAGGAGAGATGCGTATTTGTCTAAATCTTGTTTAGACGAGTCGGTCAAATCCTCCCTGCGTGTGCAGCCCATTGAGTGTCACACTCTATTTGGGCCGCAATTACTTGGTGCTGTTCAGTCTTACAAGGACGACATTGCTTACAAGTCATTGCAGAGGGCAGCTGCTGCACCGGTACCTAAGCCAAGGGTGTCTAAGTCCAAGGTTAATCCTTCTATTCACCCTGTGGCCAAGGTATCGTCCGTCACACTGCCCACGGCTAGTGTCCCTCCTTTACCAAGTCTGGCTGTATCTAAGCCTACTTTTAAAAAGAAGGCTAGCCAGGCGTAGCGTGGGCGGAAGGGTAGTCAGAGATAGGGATGCCCACTCCGTCTCCCAGGCCTCAGTGCAACCTTTGACCATACTTAATGGCATCAGGTTGCCCATTCCAAAACCGGAAATACCCACTGGTGGAAGGCTTTGGTTTTTCTCCAAAGCCTGGGAGAAAATAACTTCGGATGAATGGACACGTTCAATTATCCGGAGTGGGTATCGAATTCAGTTTCGTGTCCATCCCAGACTTCGAAGACTACCCCTGAGTCATATGGAAACCACCCCGTCGAACCAGGAGAAGCTTCGGGTTCTCCAGAACGAGATAAAGGCCATGCTTCGGAAACAAGCCATAGAACGGGTAACCGATCGGCACAACCCGTCAGGCTTTTTCAGCAGGCTATTTCTTGTTCGCAAGAAGGGAGGTTGGCGACCCATTATCGACCTTTCCCAATTGAACAGGTCGATATTGTCCCCACACTTCAAGATGGAGACTTTAGAAAAAGTCAGACTATCTTTGAACCAGGGAGACTGGGTCACGTCTTTGGACCTGAAGGATGCCTACTTCCATATAGCTATCCACCCCAGGTCCAGACGCTACCTTCGATTTGCGTTTCAAGGGGTGGTGTACCAGTTTCGGGCGCTTCCATTCGGCCTTTGTACGGCTCCCTATGTGTTCACTCGAGTAGTGAAGGCCATGCTCCGCTTTATTCATCAGTGGGGCATTCGGCTGCACGCTTACCTGGACGATTGGCTTCAGCCTGCCAACTCCAAGGAATTGGCTACAACCCACATGCGAATAATCATGTCACATACTCTTCCCATGGGGTTCATTCCCAATTGGGAAAAGTCAGAGCTGGAACCGACACAGGTATTTGTGTTCCTGGGAGCTCGGTTCAACCTCTCTCAGGGGTTGATAGGGCCGTCCTTGGATCGTATTGCACAGATCCGAGGTTCGATAATGTCAATGCAACAAGCACATGTTGCTTCAGCACGGACATTACACGGCCTTCTAGGTCAGATGGAGTCTCTGGCACGACTTATGCCACAGGGACGTGCGCGGAAACGCCTCCTGCAATGGGAGACCAAGTCCCGGTGGTCACAGGAGTCAGATTCGTGGGACCGAACAATTGCATTAGGTCAATGGTTCCGGTCTGCGGTCTCTCAGTGGCTAGATCAGGAGTTTCTGTACTCCATGGTTCCCCTCCATCCACCAGTTCCGGACATCCATCTGTTTACGGATGCCAGCCTCATCGGTTGGGGAGCCCACCTGGAAGACCAGGTGGCGTCCGGCAAGTGGTCGGTGTATTGGCGTCATTGCCATATCAATACACTCGAACTACGAGCAGTGTTTCTGGCGCTGAAACAGTTTGTCAGTGTGGTAGAAGGCCGATGTGTGCTTGTAGCAACGGACAATACCACAGTGGCGTCATATGTGAACAAGGAGGTGGGATCACGGTCCAGGAAACTTTGTCTTCTGTCGATCAAGATCTTGACCTGGTGTGCCAATCACTCTGTCACTCTGAGAGCTCGTTTCCTTCCGGGGAAACTGAACATTCTAGCAGACAGTCTCTCGCGCCAGGGCGGGATAGTGCATACGGAATGGACTCTGCATGCGGGCGTTCTCAAACACGTTTTCAGTTGCTTGGGGACACCGCATGTCGACCTGTTCGCCACCAGGTTGAACCACCAGCTTCCGACGTACGTCTCCCCAGTTCCCGACTCGTTGGCTCTGGGGGTAGACTCTTTGAGCATGACTTGGGAGGGCATGCACGCTTACGCATTCCCCCCTTTTCCGCTGCTGTCTCGGGTGATACTCAAGATCAACACAGAGTTGTTTCTGGTATTATTGATTGCTCCACTTTGGCCGGGCCAGCCGTGGTTCAGTCTTCTGTTGTCACTTCTGGTGGAAATCCCCATCTGTCTTCCACACAGGAGTGACCTACTGTGTCAACCTCGGTCTCGGTTGTACCATGCCAATCCGGCCATGCTCCATCTGCACGCATTCGTTCTATGCAGCGATGCATGCAAGAGAAGGGCTTTTCTGAACAGGTTGCCAAGCGCTGTTCATTGAAACGCACCTCCACCAACTCAGTTTATGGGTATAGGTGGAAAGTGTGGCTGGATTGGTGTGTCGGAAGGCAAGTGGATCCCTTCAGTCCTTCAGTAAACTTACTTGCTGAATTTCTCATATATTTATTTGAGGTGAGGAATCTTACGCCAGTAGCAATTAAAGGCTATAGGTCGGCTATTGCTACTACGCTTAGGCATTTCTCGGACATTAACTACAGTAACCAGCCTGTTATATCTAATGTAATACCTAAGGTTTCTTCTCCAGTTCCGAAATGGAATCTTCCATTGGTTCTGGGTGTCTTGTCCAAACCTCCCTTTGAAACTTTAACTTCTTGTTCGTTAAAGTTTCTGACTTTTAAGACAGTATTTCTTATTGCCTTAGCGTCTGGTCGCAGGCGGAGTGAGATTCACACTTTAAAAGCCGACGAAGCATGTGTTAATTTCACACACGACGAGTCGGCTGTTGAGCTGCAACTATCCGGGTTTTCTTGCTAAGAATCAACTTCCGTCTGTGGCACACACCAGTATTACTATACCAGCCCTTCCCCGTGATACTGACGACAGTGGCATTCAGCTTTGTCCTGTCAGAGCCCTCAAAGCATATCTTAAGAGGGTGTCTCACATACGGAAGGATCGCCATAGACTATTCATCTCCTTTCGTCATAACTGGACAAAGGAGGTGTCGGCGTCTACTATTTCCCGTTGGATTGTAGAGACGATTAAGTTAGCCTACAGTCTCTACGGGGAGCAGGAATCATGTCCTGACCATGTCAATGCCCATGAAGTTAGGGCTCTGTCTACGTCATGGGCATGGCTCAATAATGTCCCCTTAGAGAAAGTTTTACGGGCAGGTTATTGGAGTTCAGAGAGCTCGTTTATACGGTTTTATTTACGGAACACACTGTCACATGCACGTGGCTTGTTTGCCTTGGGTCCCTTAGTGGCTGCCCAGTCACCTCTCGTTCAGTTTCGTCCGATAAGGTGCGTGTTCTCTATTTAACCGTTATTTTGTTATGTAGCCTAACATTATGTGCTTCAGCTTATTGTATGTATTCACGTTCGCCGTTCGGTCGTACGATTTGCTTACAAACGTTTTTGGCTGTGCCAAGGGACTTACGTCCTAGGTAATGTTCTGGCTTCTTGAACCGTCTGGTTAACTGGAAGTACATTAATTGACCAGTCGTCCGGGACCTTCACGCTATAAGCCCTGTTGATGACCGTTAGCTGACGTTTAGCGGGTGAGTTATAGTTCCTATATCACGCTGCAGCTATGTAGGTTCGTTTCTTGTCCGTATTTCGTCCCACCTCCTTTCAGTTATAGTCAGCACTGGTTATGGCGATATCTGGTTGATATGTAACGGATCTTTAAAAATTGTGTTAACACGTAATTTTTATATCTGTAAATATACAAACCAGATATCGCCATAAACTTATTCCCTACCCACCAACCCCACTAGGCCGCTATATTCATGTCTTAGACATGACCCTCGAAAAGAGGAAGTGATCTTGGCAAGACAAGCGCTTGCTTGTAGTTCCGGTCACATGTTGTTTATCAATGGCGGCCCTTGGGTACGCGGAAACGAATTGTTATCGATCAGTATGGGGCTTTCGGTATATTCGGTATATCTGTTGGGCAAGCGAGTTGCTAGCACTGGTTATGGCGATATCTGGTTTGTATATTTACAGATATAAAAATGACGTGTTAACACAATTTTTAAAGCTTAGTTGCAATTTATTATCTTCTTTGTGTTTTCAAATTCTTTTGACTTCCATGTGAGACAATGCATTCAATATCTCAAATTAACTGAAAGACATTTACTGTTTGCACTGTCCATCAATAGCCTCCTGTTTGTCTGTCCATAACACGTCTCATCTTTACAATTGGGTGCTGTATATCATCAGGACAACTACCCACTTTTAAGGTCAAGGTAAAAATTGGAGGTCAAGCACTGCGAGGTCAGCAGTTACTTGTGCCATCATCATAACTTTGTGTTATCGGCAAAGGGCAAAGGGATCGTGTTGAATACTTCACAAATTGTTTCATCTCAGTGATGATATGATACATATCCCAATTGACCTTGAATGGTTACTTGCCTCAGTGATGATATGATACATATCCCAATTGACCTTGAATGGTTACTTGCCTCAGTGATGATATGATACATATCCCAATTGACCTTGAATGGTTACTTGCCTCAGTGATGATATGATACATATCCCAATTGACCTTGAATGGTTACTTGCCTCAGTGATGATATGATACATATCCCAATTGACCTTGAATGGTTACTTGCCTCAGTGATGATATGATACATATCCCAATTGACCTTGAATGGTTACTTGCCTCAGTGATGATATGATACATATCCCAATTGACCTTGAATGGTTACTTGCCTCAGTGATGATATGATACATATCCCAATTGACCTTGAATGGTTACTTGCCTCAGTGATGATATGATACATATCCCAATTGACCTTGAATGGTTACTTGCCTCATTGCTTCAACTTTGCAATGTTCCACATATCTGACTATATGGGAGTGTACATAGTCTGTATATGGGAGTGTACATAGTCTGTATATGGGAGTGTATATAGTATGTATATGGGAGTGTACATAGTATGTATATGGGAGTGTACATAGTCTGTATATGGGAGTGTACATAGTCTGTATATGGGAGTGTACATAGTATGTATATGGGAGTGTACATATTATGTATATGGGAGTGTACATAGTATGTATATGGGAGTGTACATAGTCTGTATATGGGAGTGTACATAGTATGTATATGGGTGTGTACATAGTCTGTATATGGGGGTGTATATAGTATGTATATGGGAGTGTACATAGTCTGTATATGGGAGTGTACATAGTCTGTATATGGGGGTGTACATATTCTGTATATGGGAGTGTACATAGTATGTATATGGGAGTGTACATAATCTGTATATGGGAGTGTACATATTATGTATATGGGAGTGTACATAGTCTGTATATGGGAGTGTACATAGTCTGTATATGGGAGTGTACATAATCTGTATATCACTTTTTATGGGAGTGTACATAGTCTGTATATCGGAGTGTATAGTCTGTATATTGTAGTGTACATAGTTTGTATATGGGAGTGTACATAGTCTGTATATGGGAGTGTACATAGTCTGTATATGGGAGTGTACATAATCTGTATATGAGAGTATATGGACTGTATAACCATGAATATGGACTGTACAGCCATGAATATGGACTGTATAGCCATGAATATGGACTGTATAACCATGAATATGGGCTGTATAACCATGAATATGGACTGTATAGCCATGAATATGGACTGTATAGCCATGAATATGGATTGTATAGCCATGAATATGGACTGTATAGCCATGAATATGGATTGTATAGCCATGAATATGGATTGTATAGCCATGAATATGGACTGTATTACCATGAATATGGACTGTATAGCCATGAATATGGACTTTATAGCCATGAATATGGACTGTATAACCATGAATATGGACTGTATAGCCATGAATATGGACTGTTTAACCATGAATATGGACTGTATAACCATGAATATGGACTGTAAAGCCATGAATGTGGACTGTACAGCCATGAATATGAACAGTATAACCATGAATATTGACTGTATAACCATGAATATGGACTGTATAACCATGAATATGGACTGTATAACCATGAATATGGAGTGTATAACCATGAATATGGACTGTATAGCCATGAATATGGACTGTATAACCATGAATATGGACTGTATAGCCATGAATATGGACTGTATAGCCATGAATATGGAACACCTGGTATACAGATACATGAACCTCCGTATACATGGAGATGCTGGTTCTGGACACTACAGTATAAGGACCTATTGTGTCTGCACTATATATTTGTCATATGTCCTTTTGTGAAGCCTCCAAGGTGTAATGGATATGGTGTCAGCCTCGTAGCCGAGAGCTTGTGAGTTGGAACCTTGTTGTGCCACAATGTGTTGTCTCTTCTCTCTCACTCATGAGGATGGATTCCATCAGCAATATGGTCTCGAGAGAGATTTATCTATTCTTATAAAAACTTGTTTTGCAATCGATCTAAAATAAATTTGTGTAAACCATTCATATTTCAGGGTTATGGTTAAAATGAAGAACCTTCTAAACAACAACACTTGGCTCTGGGAACGTGGGAAGTTCATGAACAGACGTTATCTTATACAGGTACACCTATACCATGTCTGTCTCTATGTAAATATTACATGAATAAGTAACGAGAACTGCTTAAAGCGACATTACATCGCAAAAAGCAAATAAAATGCATTTTTTTCACATATAAATGCTTTGCTACTACAAATTCTTCCGAATACATTCAAACACTAACATCGAATCAATAAACAGTGTTTTTGTGATCTCAAACTTTCAAAATTGAAAGTAGGATTTCATATAACGATCATCCATGCTCCTCAATTGACGTTTGTTTGTCATCGGAGTCAATACTAAACGCGAGAGAGATAATGTCGTTTAAAGACTAACAAAGACTAACTATATATTATAAGACTAGTCTACATATAAATATGCATAAGCACACATGTGAGATATAACAGTAAATTTGTATCATAAATCGTGTTATTCAGAATACACGAGTTGTATTACGCATGAATGTCGTATTTACATTATTTTGTTATGTCAACAAACCGCGTATACGACGTTGGCTTATTAGTTGAAATACTCAGTATTTGAGGCAAATATTTGGAAAAATTATACCATATAATAGGAAAATACATTGTGCAGACATTTACGTTTTCACTGATATAGTGTTGCTTTAAACTATCAGGAAAATACATTGTGCGACATTTACGTTTTCACTGATATAGTGTTGCTTTAAACTATCAGGAAAATACATTGTGCGACATTTACGTTTTCACCGATGTAGTGTTGCTTTAAACTATCAGGAAAATACATTGTGCGACATTTATGTTTTCACTGATATAGTGTTGCTTTAAACTATCAGGAAAATACATTGTGCAGACATTTACGTTTTCACTGATATAGTGTTGCTTTAAACTATCAGGAAAATACATTGTGCAGACATTTACTTTTTCACCGATGTAGTGTTGCTTTAAACTATCAGGAAAACAAATTAAAAAATAATTTAAAATAATGAAAAGGTTAACAAGGAAGAAACATTGTGCTGACCGACTCGTTATGCTAGTTTGTACATGTTTGTACATGTCAGTTACTTTTGTTGAATGGGTTAATGGATCTTTTGAAATGACAGTGGCTGAGTTTAATTGATTGGTGACTTGTTGCTATGGTGATGTAGGTATGAAACCTGTCTTAGCTATTGGAGCTTCTGTGGTATAATGTATATGATGTCCATCTTGTAGCCGATAGGTTGTGAGTTTGAACCCTCCAGAACTACGATGGTGGTGTCTTTACCCAAGATGCTTAAATCCACATTGCCTCTTCTCTCTCCCTCATCGTGATAAATCCATCCAGAATGAGTTCTCGAGAACGATTAACCCATTCGACACCAAGTAACTGATACGGACTGATGCATGATATTTTTAGACCAATAAATTAATATTATAAGAAAATTACATTTGGACCAGTTCATTTATCAAAATAGGTAATTTTGTCTAAAAATAGTAATATTACTTGCAAAATGTGCAGATCCTAATGAGACGACTCGTCACGAGTTTTCAGCTTGATGTGAGAATTGTTATCTTTACATCAATTTGAGAATTCTCAGCAATAAAATTAGATTATGTCACGAGTTGGCTCATCTGGTTCTACACGTTGTGTAAGCCTATTTAGAGGTATGTAGTGTGAAAGGGTTAATCTAATGTTGTAAGAATTTGTTTCGCAATCAAGCTCAATTAAATTTGTGTAAATTAATCAGATTTCTCTTTGTGTTGTAGGATGTGTACCAGAAGTTCTTAGATGGTGAGGACATATCCAAAATATCGAAGGAGAACGATCCGTTTTGGGAGCCAACAGAAGACGTCCTGATTGGTTCAGCCAGTGTGTTCCTTCAATCACTGTCATATGCACTTGACTTTGATGACAAAATTACAATCACAGATTACAAGGGTCAGGAGGAAGGTATTATTAAGGTGCACGTGACCCCGTGTCAGAAGGATGGGAAACATTTAGAGGAGGATGCGTTTGTAGACAACCCACAAGAAATACTGGATAAACCATATCATTTTAAGGTCAGTTTAGATGCGTTTGTAGACAACCCACAAGAAATACTGGATAAACCATATCATTTTAAGGTCAGTTTAGTTGCGTTTGTAGACAACACATAAGAAATACTGGATAAACCATATCATTTTAAGGTCAGTTTAGATGCATTTGTAGACAACCCACAAGAAATACTGGATAAACCATATCATTTTAAGGTCAGTTTAGTTGCGTTTGTAGACAACACATAAGAAATACTGGATAAACCATATCATTTTAAGGTCAGTTTAGATGCATTTGTAGACAACCCACAAGAAATACTGGATAAACCATATCATTTTAAGGTCAGTTTAGATGCATTTGTAGACAACCCACAAGAAATACTGGATAAACCATATCATTTTAAGGTCAGTTTAGATGCATTTGTAGACAACCCACAAGAAATACTGGATAAACCATATCATTTTAAGGTCAGTTTAGATGCATTTGTAGACAACCCACAAGAAATACTGGATAAACCATATCATTTTAAGGTCAGTTTAGTTACGTTTGTTGACAACCCACAAGAAATACTGGATAAACCATATCATTTTAAGGTCAGTTTAGATGCATTTGTAGACAACCCACAAGAAATACTGGATAAACCATATCATTTTAAGGTCAGTTTAGATGCATTTGTAGACAACCCACAAGAAATACTGGATAAACCATATCATTTTAAGGTCAGTTTAGTTGCGTTTGTTGACAACCCACAAGAAATACTGGATAAACCATATCTTCTTCTTCTTCTTGTCGTTCGCGAATCACATGGACAAGCGGGCAGCAAACACGAAATGGGCCGTCCTCCTCAGATCCTCCCGGCAGCCATGTAACTTCGTCTGGAGAGAAGTATCTGTTGCCCAGGTTGTTTTCCTCAGCCCATGAAGATTGGGACACTCCTGGAGGATGTGTTCTGCAGTCTGGTCCCCTATTTTGCAGCTGCAGGCAGTTGATGGAGCTTGTCCAAGCTCCCGACACATATGCAAGTTCAGGCGGTTATGCCCTGTTCTAAGCCGGAATATCGTGACCTGCTCCTGTCTGGTGAGAAGGTGGTAGTCATCCTTCTCGACTGTTGGCTTTGATGCAGATTTGATTATGGTGCATTTCTCCTTGTAAGTCAAATCTTTGTCTGGTTGCCTCTCGGTAGAACTTTGCTTGGCAAGCTGGTCAGCGGCTTCATTGCCAGGAATGCCTATGTGTGCAGGTACTGGAGGACAGTTCTTTTAGTTACGCTGACTGTTCGAAGGGCTTCCATCAGGTGGGGTTCTTTGTTGTTAGACAGGGCATCCAGAACTGAGAGCGCATCAGTCAGGAAGACAACCTGGGCACACTCTACAGTGTTGTGTACTAGAGATGCTGCTGTTTCATGGGCCTGTACTTCTGCCCCATAGTTGCTGCAGTGTACTCCAGTAGGTAGAGCAACTGACAGTGTGTGTCCATCTGGGTGTCGGACATACACGCCTGCTCCTCCGTTTGCTACTGCTCTTGTGGCTGAACCATCTGTGTAGACTTGTAGCCATGCTTCTCCAGGATAACTCTTGTCGATGTGTGCTAGTGTGAGGGCACGTTTGACGTCATCATGTTATCTATCTCTGGATGTCATGTATGGGATTGTACTGCAGATGGTAACCTTGGATTCATCGCTAATCAACCATGGCTTGGATAGAAATGGCGTTGGAGGCAATGTCTTGGCTGGGAGATGGCTGGTGTGCTTTCGAGCAAGCTTCTTGGACTGGTGGATGAAACTGCTTTGCTTTAGACGATTCTTCGTTAGTGCCTCAACTCTCTGCTTCATCGGTTGTTCTTCCTGACATCGAAACTTCTCTGTCTGTAGAAGAATTCTTGTGTCGTGACGTTCTTGCAGTGGCTGGATGGAAGTAATTTTCTCCATGGCCTTGATTGGAGTGCTCTTCATTGCACCTGTGATCAGCCTGAGAGCCTTGTTCTGAACCTTGTCGAGTGTCTGTTGGTTGGTCTTGGCTGATGATGTCCAGGCGGTGGATCCATATTCCAGGTGAGGCCTGACCACACCTTGGTATATAGTCTTCAGGATGTGATCATTGGCACCCAATGTGGTGCCAGCAAGCTTCCGAAGGATTGCAAGCTTGCGCTTGGCTTTGGCCTCTGCTTTCTGGATATGTGGCTTCCATGTCTGCCGTCTGTCAAATGTCACCCCCAAGTATGTTGGCTCGCTGTCCGTCTTCAAGGCAGTTCCACCAACTTTGATGGTTCCAGCTTTCTGTTTGGTGGAAAGTGTGAAGAGTGTGGTTGACGACTTCTTCTTATTAATAGAGATGCACCAGTCTTCTGCCCATGCTGTGAGCTTGTCTGCAGCCATCTGCATTCTGTATGTGGCAGTCGTTGTATGTTCTTCAACACACCACATGACAAAGTCATCAGCATAGAGTGCTGCTTTGATACCTTTTGGGAGCTCTGCAAGCAAGTCATCGATGAAGATGAGGAACAGCGTAGGCGAGATCACTCCTCCTTGAGGAACACCGTGTCGGATGAGGAATTTCTTGCTCTTCTGGTTGTCAACAAGTACTCTGGCTCTGCGATTGTGTAGGAAGGATTTGGTCCATCGGAGCATCTTGTCGGCAATTCCGCATCGTTGCATCTTGACCAGCAGCCCATCAGTCCAGACCTTGTCAAAAGCCTTCTGGAGGTCTATCCAGGTTGTAAAAACTACCTTCTGGCCTTGGAATGCATCCTCAACTTCCTGAGCAAGGTATGTTGCCTGGTCCTCTGTGCATCTGAACTGTCGGAATCCTGCTTGTTCCTTGGATAGGAGGTTTTCTGTCTCAAGGTACCACATGAGTCTCTTGTTAACTATCCTCTCCATTTTCTTGACCACACAGCTAGTGAGACTAATAGGGCGATAGCTGGAAGCTTTCTTTCTATCCTTGCCGTTCTTGTAGATTGGGATAACATTGGCTTCCTTCCAGATCTGCGGAACTATGCCTTCTTTCCAGCTAAGATTGAAGATGTCAAGAAGTTTCAGCATGGCTGAGCATCCAAGATGAGTTAGCATCTCATTGGAGATTCCATCTGGTCCAGGTGACTAACTCTTTTTCAGTTGTCTGAGCGCTGTGTACAGTTCCTAATATGTAAGTGGAAGTTTCATGGAGTCTTGTTCCGTATGCCTTTTACTTCTATCCTTCTGTTCTTTCCGTGCCTCTCTTTGCTGTTGGCGTGTGACTTTGATGTTGCCCTCTTTCTGGTAGGCTTTGGCGAGACAGTCTGCAGTCTCTTTGCCGGTCAACAGTTTCCCATCCTCATCCAACGTGATTTTCTGTCTGTTATTTTCTTCATCATTTAGCTGTTTCGTGAGCCTCCACAACTTCCTCCCATCCTTCTCAAGGTTCAGGGCAGCAGTTTTCTCCCTCCAACTTCGTCGTGTAGCTTCCAGTTTAGATTTTTTGAAACTGTGCCTTTGCTTTCTGAAGTTGTTCATGGTTTTCTTGTGATGGCTGTTCTTCTGCCCTGTTCCTTGCTTCAGTGAGTTCATCTTGGAGGGGCTGCAACTGATTGGTCCAGTAGGGCTTGTATTCTCTTCTCGCACCTCTAGGTATGGTTTCATGGGCAGCTTTGAGTATGCAGCTGTTGAACTCTTTCACCACGTTGTTAACATCTCTTCCTTGTACCTGTATGCCTCGAGTAAGAGAATTGGACCGAATAGCAAAGAGACTCCACTTGGCTTTCTTGTAGTTCCATCTAGGGTAGGGATGGTCTGTCTGTATCACTTCACTGCTGAGTGTGAGGAACACTGGTTTGTGGTCACTTCCACCAAGTTGATCGCCAACTTCTCTAACCGTACCTTTCTGGATGTCTTCTGTGCAGAATGCTAGATCTGGAGAGGTAGTAGTGTGCCATCGCCTAGAGTAGAAGGTTGGTACATCATAGGGCTGGTTGACGAGAATCAAGTTGTGCTCATCCTGCCAGTCCTCCACTTCATCCCCACGCCTATCAGACTGTGCATATCCCCAACTCTGGGAATGACTATTGAAGTCACCAACAACCATGTATCGACTGTTTGAAACTCCAATAGTGTCAAGGGCAAGGGCTTTGTCATTTGGGCAGTAGTAGTTGACGAGGTTCAACTCAGTTGATTTGGTCTTGATCTTGAAGGATAAACCATATAATTTTAAGGTCAGTTTAGATGCGTTTGTAGACAACCCATAAGAAATACTGGATAAACCATATCATTTTAAGGTCAGTTTAGATGCGTTTGTAGACAACCCACAAGAAATACTGGATAAACCATATCATTTTAGGGTCAGGTAGGATGCGTTTGTAGACAACCCACAAGAAATACTGGATAAACCATATCATTTTAAGGTCAGTTTAGTTGCATTTGTAGACAACCCATAAGAAATACTGGATAAACCATATCATTTTAAGGTCAGTTTAGTTGCATTTGTAGACAACCCATAAGAAATACTGGATAAACCATATCATTTTAAGGTCAGTTTAGATGCATTTGTAGACTACCCACAAGATATTACAAACCTGTATTAAGCAGCCAGCCAAGGGAATCATAGAAAGTGGCTGCTTAGCACAGGTGGCTGCTTAATAGAGGTCAAATGTATAGTAAAATGACATAGTGGGAATTTGGAAACTGGCTGCTTAATACACGTTAGCTTCTGAATAGATGTGACCACTAACACAGGTTTGACTGTATTCCTTTCAGGTGACTGTACAAAGTGCCGAAATATACAAGACAAGATTCTCAAAAGGAATACAAGTGAAATACCGTGTATATAAAGACAAGAATTTAACTGAGACACCATTGATAAGAAATACTCTAAAACCTAACATTAAACATTCAAAAACATTCACATTCAGCAAGGTCACCAAAGAACATTTAGACTTTTTTGAGACCGGATGTATAACATTCCTGGTGTATGGAACACAAGAAGATGCTACACCAGATCCCAAGCTCCTCAAATACTCTACAAGGGTAAGTAAATATAATATCATATATAAAGTAAACTAAATTAAATGTTTATTTATTATAGTGCTATCGAAATGGCCACAGTCATTTCTGACTTATGTGATTCCTCTTATAAACACCAGCACTTCCCGAATCCTATCCTTGTAGGCCAGGCACCAGGCTGATCAGTAATAATTATTGTCTAGCCCACTTTAGTCACCTGTAAAATCCAGCATATATAACTAAAAAAACGTGAAATGTAATGTTTAAAATTTGACAATTCATTGGAAAGCATAAAATAGATATTTATTTCGGTGAACCAACAGTTGTACAGTCACACATGCTTGGGGAAACATGCTTGGGGAGGTGGCCTTGTTTAATCAGTTTGCAGCTCACAGTCCTTAGGCCACGGAGATTGTAAATGTATGTAAATCTTTGTCTACTTTCGTGGTATAACTTTATTTAGCCACAACTTTCTATTCTCACCATCACAAAAGGGCCGTGAAACCAGGGCTTCAAAAAATGCAGGTCTCCCGGTCCTGGACCGAATTTTAAACTGGCGGACCGGTTGTAGCAGCCAAAACATCATAAAAAATTGGTCCAATTAACTAATAAAATCAGACGATAAGCGACCTGCTTGACTGATTCATGTAATTTCTCATATTGTCGGATAATTCCAAAGCCATACATTACTGGTAATCCGAGATAGATGTTTCCCCGAGGCACTGAATTGTCAATGAACTTCAAAGCGTGATTTAATCCCGGCAACTGACTGGTACAGTAATAAATGCATTATAGATTATGGAGCTTCTAAAAATTACAACAGGTGCGTGTCTAAAAATAGATATGGAAAATTTGGCGACACAGTGCGCACTTAATTGATGAGTTGATGCGTGTTGACCAATACTACAGGAATTCAACCCTCCGTCTATATATTACAAATGGCAGGAGTTACATCTCCGACATATTTTCTCAAACACAGCAAAGCATGTCGAACTTGTTGAGAAATAAAGCAAGAATGCAAGTGGGTTGGTTTACTTACGAATTTATGGAGGGGGGAGGGGTCACACAAATATTAGAAGGACATGGGGGGGGGGGTGTCCTGACTGTTGATTTCGGCCTGGACCGATTTGGTTTTGAAAATTTTAGAAGCCCTGCGTGGAGCTATTGGGATAGAACTGAGATTTGCATTCATGCACCAAGAATATTTGATCAGATTCAAGATGGCCACCTTATTACTATAAATAGATTTTATGTATAACCTTTCATTTTTGAGGAATACTACAATGTGTATTAGTGTATAGTTCATTTCATAACAAGTGCCAACAATTGTATTTGCAAATGAAATTAGATCAGGCAAAGCGGTTATGCAACTTTAGTCTTCAAAAAGCTTTCTCATTGGTTTAAGACCAAGCCTCAAATTCAGCCAATCGTATCACTTTTCACATCTGAAACTCCGTGTTCAGCTTTCTCATTGGTCTTACATTTGGACAATCTGATAACTTCTCAATTCTCAGTCTTGGTCTTTAGAAGAGGATATTATTACATATGTTCTGAATATTTCATGCATGGTTCATCTGTAGGATCTCCCTTACTTATATAGGAACTACGACAAATGGATCAGGGTGAAGCGCCATCTAGTGTTGGCATGGCACGGCGGAATACGGTGTTTGCCTTGGAGAATGCTTCGGATCAGTCCCACTTGAAGACGGAAGTAATGCTACTTCAAAGGAAGTATGAAAGACTGGCAGCAAAGGAAAGAAGAATGCAGGTAGATGCTCGCTAATTATGCTCCGTGAGTGGTGGCCAAGTGGTTACGATCATTGACATAAAATCACTTGTCCCTCACCACTGCAGGTTGGAATCCCACTGTGGATGTCAGATTATTTCATGTGGGGAAGCTGTCCAGCTTGTGGAAGGTTGGTGGTTCTACCCGGGTGTCTGTCTGTGCCTGAAATATGTCAAGAGGTACACCCGAGGTCTTTCTCCACCAATAATAGCTGGAGAGTCCCCATATAACCTAAGCTGTTGGTGCTGCATTAAACCCCAAAAACAATACACACATACACTACCATTTGTGTGCACTTTACCTTGTCCATGCTTATCCTTGTTGGATTTTCAATAAAACTTGGCAGGATGCATAGGTATTGTGTCTAGTTGTGCAATAATTTAACCACGTTCCTGTTGGATGATTTTTACGGATTTACGGGCAATTGAACATTTTTATGACACAAAGAATGTCCGCACTTCATGTCCAAAACTCCTGTCGGATTTTCACAAAACTTGGCAGGAAGCATCGGTGTGATGCCTAGTTGTGCATATTTTTTCGTATTTACAGCCATTTGAACATTTTATAATGCAAAGTTTGTCCGTGCTTAATCTCCAAAAGCCAATTATTTTCATGATTCTATAACAAAACACTTCTCCGTGTTTTATCTCCAAAACGCCTGTATATTGTAACTCCGTTCCGGTTGGGTGATTTTCTGTGGATTTACGGCCATTTGAACATTTAGCTTGTCCCCGCTTCATCCTCAAAACCCCTTGTTGGATTTTCACCAACATTGGCAGAAAGCATTGGTAAGATGTCTAGTTGTGCATATTGTAACCCCATACCGGTTGAATTATTTTTTGCGGATATACGACCATATGGACAGTTTTATAACAAGTTTGTCTGCTCTTCATCTCCAAAACACCTGTTTGCTTTTTCACCAAACTTGGCATGAAGCATCAGTATGATGTCTAGTTGTGCATATTTCACCAAGCTTGGCATGAAGCACCAGTATGATGTCTAGTTGTGCATATTTCACCAAGCTTGGCATGAAGCACCAGTATGGTGTCTAGTTGTGCATATTTCACCAAACTTGGCATGAAGCATCAGTATGGTGTCTAGTTGTGCATATTTCACCAAGCTTGGCATGAAGCATCAGTATGATGTATAGTTGTGCATATTTCATCAAGCTTGGCATGAAGCACCAGTATGATGTCTAGTTGTGCATATTTCACCATGCTTGGCATGAAGCACCAGTATGATGTCTAGTTGTGCATATTTCACCAAACTTGGCATGAAGCATCAGTATGATGTCTAGTTGTGCATATTTCATCAAGCTTTGCATGAAGCACCAGTATGATGTCTAGTTGTGCATATTTCATCAAGCTTGGCATGACGCACCAGTATGATGTCTAGTTGTGCATATTTCACCAAGCTTGGCATGAAGCACCAGTATGATGTCTAGTTGTGCATATTTCACCATGCTTGGCATGAAGCATCAGTATGATGTCTAGTTGTGCATATTTCACCAAGCTTGGCATGAAGCACCAGTATGATGTCTAGTTGTGCATATTTCACCAAGCTTGGCATTAAGCATCAGTATGATGTCTAGTTGTGCATATTTCACCAAGCTTAGCATGAAGCATCAGTATGATGTATAGTTGTGCATATTTCACCAAACTTAGCATGAAGCATCAGTATGATGTCTAGTTGTGCATATTTCACCAGGCTTGGCATGAAGCACCAGTATGATGTCTAGTTGTGCATATTTCACCAAGCTTGGCATGAAGCATCAGTATGATGTCTAGTTGTGCATATTTCACCAAACTTGGCATGAAGCATCAGTATGATGTCTAGTTGTGCATATTTCACCATGCTTGGCATGAAGCACCAGTATGATGTATAGTTGTGCATATTTCACCAAACTTGGCATGAAGCACCAGTATGTCTAGTTGTGCATATTTCACCAAGCTTGGCGTGACGCACCAGTATGATGTCTAGTTGTGCATATTTCACCAAGCTTGGCATGAAGCACCAGTATGATGTCTAGTTGTGCATATTTCACCAGGCTTGGCATGAAGCACCAGTATGATGTATAGTTGTGCATATTTCACCAAGCTTGGCATGAAGCACCAGTATGATGTCTAGTTTTGCATATTTCACCAAGCTTGGCATGAAGCATCAGTATGATGTCTAGTTGTGCATATTTCACCAGGCTTGGCATGAAGCACCAGTATGATGTATAGTTGTGCATATTTCACCAAACTTAGCATGAAGCATCAGTATGATGTCTAGTTGTGCATATTTCACCAGGCTTGGCATGAAGCACCAGTATGATGTCTAGTTGTGCATAGTTCACCAAGCTTGGCATGAAGCATCAGTATGATGTCAAGTTGTGCATATTTCACCAAGCTTGGCATGAATCACCAGTATGATGTCTAGTTGTGCATATTTCACCAAACTTGTCATGAAGCACCAGTATGATGTCTAGTTGTGCATATTTCACCAAACTTGGCATGAAGCACCAGTATGATGTCTAGTTGTGCATATTTCACCAAGCTTGGCATGAAGCACCAGTATGATGTCTAGTTGTGCATATTTCACCAAGCTTGGCATGAAGCACCAGTATGATGTCTAGTTGTGCATATTTCATCATGTTTGGCATGAAGCACCAGTATGATGTCTAGTTGTGCATATTTCACCAAACTTGGCATGAAGCATCAGTATGGTGTCTAGTTGTGCATATTTCACCAAGCTTGGCATGAAGCATCAGTATGATGTATAGTTGTGCATATTTCATCAAGCTTGGCATGAAGCACCAGTATGATGTCTAGTTGTGCATATTTCACCATGCTTGGCATGAAGCACCAGTATGATGTCTAGTTATGCATATTTCACCAAACTTGGCATGAAGCATCAGTATGATGTCTAGTTGTGCATATTTCATCAAGCTTTGCATGAAGCACCAGTATGATGTCTAAGTTGTGCATATTTCATCAAGCTTGGCATGACGCACCAGTATGATGTCTAGTTGTGCATATTTCACCAAGCTTGGCATGAAGCACCAGTATGATGTCTAGTTGTGCATATTTCACCATGCTTGGCATGAAGCATCAGTATGATGTCTAGTTGTGCATATTTCACCATGCTTGGCATGAAGCACCAGTATGATGTATAGTTGTGCATATTTCACCAAGCTTGGCATTAAGCATCAGTATGATGTCTAGTTGTGCATATTTCACCAAGCTTGGCATGAAGCATCAGTATGATGTCTAGTTGTGCATATTTCACCAGGCTTGGCATGAAGCACCAGTATGATGTCTAGTTGTGCATATTTCACCAAGCTTGGCATGAAGCATCAGTATGATGTCTAGTTGTGCATATTTCACCAAACTTGGCATGAAGCATCAGTATGATGTCTAGTTGTGCATATTTCACCAGGCTTGGCATGAAGCACCAGTATGATGTCTAGTTGTGCATATTTCACCAAGCTTGGCATTAAGCATCAGTATGATGTCTAGTTGTGCATATTTCACCATGCTTGGCATGAAGCACCAGTATGATGTCTAGTTGTGCATATTTCACCAAACATGAAGCATCAGTATGGTGTCTAGTTGTGCATATTTCACCAAGCTTGGCATGAAGCACCAGTATGATGTCTAGTTTTGCATATTTCACCAAGCTTGGCATGAAGCATCAGTATGATGTCTAGTTGTGCATATTTCACCAGGCTTGGCATGAAGCACCAGTATGATGTATAGTTGTGCATATTTTACCATGCTTGGCATGAAGCACCAGTATGATGTCTAGTTGTGCATATTTCACCAAGCTTGGCATGAAGCACCAGTATGATGTCTAGTTGTGCATATTTCACCAGGCTGGGCATGAAGCACCAGTATGATGTATAGTTGTGCATATTTCACCAAGCTTGGCATGAAGCACCAGTATGATGTCTAGTTTTGCATATTTCACCAAACTTGGCATGAAGCATCAGTATGATGTCTAGTTGTGCATATTTCACCAGGCTTGGCATGAAGCATCAGTATGATGTCTAGTTGTGCATATTTCACCAAGCTTGGCATGAAGCATCAGTATGATGTCTAGTTGTGCATATTTCACCAAGCTTGGCATGAAGTACCAGTATGATGTCTAGTTTTGCATATTTCACCAAGCTTGGCATGAAGCACCAGTATGATGTCTAGGTTTGCATATTTCACCAAGCTTAGCATGAAGCATCAGTATGATGTCTAGTTGTGCATATTTCACCATGCTTGGCATGAAGTACCAGTATGATGTCTAGTTGTGCATATTTCACCATGCTTGGCATGAAGCACCAGTATGATGTCTAGTTGTGCATATTTCACCAAACTTGGCATGAAGCATCAGTATGATGTCTAGTTGTGCATATTTCACCATGCTTGGCATGAAGCATCAGTATGATGTCTAGTTGTGCATATTTCACCATGCTTGGCATGAAGCACCAGTATGATGTCTAGTTGTGCATATTTCACCAAACTTGGCATGAAGCATCAGTATGATGTCTAGTTGTGCATATTTCACCATGCTTGGCATGAAGCACCAGTATGATGTATAGTTGTGTATATTTCACTAAGCTTGGCATGAAGCATCAGTATGATGTCTAGTTGTGCATATTTCACCAGGCTTGGCATGAAGCACCAGTATGATGTATAGTTGTGCATATTTCACCAAACTTGGCATGAAGCATCAGTATGATGTCTAGTTGTGTATATTTCACCAAGCTTGGCATGAAGCACCAGTATGATGTCTAGTTGTGCATATTTCACCAAGCTTGGCATGAAGCACCAGTATGATGTCTAGTTGTGCATATTTCACCATGCTTGGCATGAAGCACCAGTATGATGTATAGTTGTGCATATTTCACCAAGCTTGGCATGAAGCACCAGTATGATGTCTAGTTTTGCATATTTCACCAAACTTGGCATGAAGCATCAGTATGATGTCTAGTTGTGCATATTTCACCAGGCTTGGCATGAAGCATCAGTATGATGTCTAGTTGTGCATATTTCACCAAGCTTGGCATGAAGCATCAGTATGATGTCTAGTTGTGCATATTTCACCAAACTTAGCATGAAGCATCAGTATGATGTCTAGTTGTGCATATTTCACCATGCTTGGCATGAAGCACCAGTATGATGTCTAGTTGTGCATATTTCACCATGCTTGGCATGAAGCATCAGTATGATGTCTAGTTGTGCATATTTCACCATGCTTGGCATGAAGCACCAGTATGATGTCTAGTTGTGCATATTTCACCAAACTTGGCATGAAGCATCAGTATGATGTCTAGTTGTGCATATTTCACCATGCTTGGCATGAAGCACCAGTATGATGTATAGTTGTGTATATTTCACCAAGCTTGGCATGAAGCATCAGTATGATGTCTAGTTGTGCATATTTCACCAGGCTTGGCATGAAGCACCAGTATGATGTATAGTTGTGCATATTTCACCAAACTTGGCATGAAGCATCAGTATGATGTCTAGTTGTGTATATTTCACCAAGCTTGGCATGAAGCACCAGTATGATGTCTAGTTGTGCATATTTCACCAAGCTTGGCATTAAGCATCAGTATGATGTCTAGTTGTGCATATTTCACCAAGCTTAGCATGAAGCATCAGTATGATGTCTAGTTGTGCATATTTCACCAGGCTTGGCATGAAGCACCAGTATGATGTCTAGTTGTGCATATTTCACCAAGCTTGGCATGAAGCATCAGTATGATGTCTAGTTGTGCATATTTCACCAGGCTTGGCATGAAGCATCAGTATGATGTCTAGTTGTGCATATTTCACCATGCTTGGCATGAAGCACCAGTATGATGTATAGTTGTGCATATTTCACCAAACTTGGCATGAAGCATCAGTATGATGTCTAGTTGTGCATATTTCACCAAGCTTGGCATGAAGCATCAGTATGATGTCTAGTTGTGCATATTTCACCAGGCTTGGCATGAAGCACCAGTATGATGTCTAGTTGTGCATAGTTCACCAAGTTTGGCATGAAGCATCAGTATGATGTCAAATTGTGCATATTTCACCAAGCTTGGCATGAAGCACCAGTATGATGTCTAGTTGTGCATATTTCACCAAACTTGGCATGAAGCACCAGTATGATGTCTAGTTATGCATATTTCACCAAACTTGGCATGAAGCACCAGTATGATGTCTAGTTGTGCATATTTCACCAAGCTTGGCATGAAGCACCAGTATGATGTCTAATTGTGCATATTTCACCAAACTTGGCATGAAGCATCAGTATGGTGTCTAGTTGTGCATATTTCACCAAGCTTGGCATGAAGCATCAGTATGATGTATAGTTGTGCATATTTCATCAAGCTTGGCATGAAGCACCAGTATGATGTCTAGTTGTGCATATTTCACCATGCTTGGCATGAAGCACCAGTATGATGTCTAGTTGTGCATATTTCATTAAGCTTTGCATGAAGCACCAGTATGATGTCTAGTTGTGCATATTTCATCAAGCTTGGCATGACGCACCAGTATGATGTCTAGTTGTGCATATTTCACCAAGCTTGGCATGAAGCACCAGTATGATGTCTAGTTGTGCATATTTCACCAGGCTTGGCATGAAGCACCAGTATGATGTCTAGTTGTGCATAGTTCACCAAGCTTGGCATGAAGCACCAGTATGATGTCTAGTTGTGCATATTTCACCAAACTTGGCATGAAGCATCAGTATGGTGTCTAGTTGTGCATATGTCACCAAGCTTGGCATGAAGCATCAGTATGATGTATAGTTGTGCATATTTCATCAAGCTTGGCATGAAGCACCAGTATGATGTCTAGTTGTGCATATTTCACCATGCTTGGCATGAAGCACCAGTATGATGTCTAGTTGTGCATATTTCATCAAGCTTTGCATGAAGCACCAGTATGATGTCTAGTTGTGCATATTTCATCAAGCTTGGCATGACGCACCAGTATGATGTCTAGTTGTGCATATTTCACCAAGCTTGGCATGAAGCACCAGTATGATGTCTAGTTGTGCATATTTCACCATGCTTGGCATGAAGCATCAGTATGATGTCTAGTTGTGCATATTTCACCATGCTTGGCATGAAGTACCAGTATGATGTCTAGTTGTGCATATTTCACCAAACGTGTCATGAAGCACCAGTATGATGTCTAGTTGTGCATATTTCACCAAACTTGGCATGAAGCACCAGTATGATGTATAGTTGTGCATATTTCACCAAACTTGGCATGAAGCACCAGTATGATGTATAGTTGTGCATATTTCACCAAACTTGGCATGAAGCATCAGAATGATGTCTAGTTGTGCATATTTCACCAAACTTGGCATGAAGCATCAGTATGATGTCTAGTTGTGCATATTTCACCAAGCTTAGCATTAAGCATCAGTATGATGTCTAGTTGTGCATATTTCACCAAGCTTGGCATGAAGCATCAGTATGATGTCTAGTTGTGCATATTTCTCCAGGCTTGGCATGAAGCACCAGTATGATGTCTAGTTGTGCATATTTCACCAAGCTTGGCATGAAGCATCAGTATGATGTCTAGTTGTGCATATTTCACCAAACTTGGCATGAAGCATCAGTATGATGTCTAGTTGTGCATATTTCACCATGCTTGGCATGAGGCACCAGTATGATGTATAGTTGTGCATATTTCACCAAACTTGGCATGAAGCATCAGTATGATGTCTAGTTGTGCATATTTCACCAAGCTTGGCATTAAGCATCAGTATGATGTCTAGTTGTGCATATTTCACCAAGCTTGGCATGAAGCATCAGTATGATGTCTAGTTGTGCATATTTCACCAGGCTTGGCATGAAGCACCAGTATGATGTCTAGTTGTGCATATTTCACCAAGCTTGGCATGAAGCATCAGTATGATGTCTAGTTGTGCATATTTCACCAAGCTTGGCATGAAGCACCAGTATGATGTCTAGTTGTGCATATTTCACCATACTTGGCATGAAGCACCAGTATGATGTCTAGTTGTGCATATTTCACCAAGCTTGGCATGAAGCACCAGTATGATGTCTAGTTGTGCATATTTCACCAAGCTTGGCATGAAGCACCAGTATGATGTCTAGTTGTGCATATTTCATCATGTTTGGCATTGGCATGAAGCATCAGTATGATGTCTAGTTGTGCATATTTCATCATGTTTGGCATGAAGCACCAGTATGATGTCTAGTTGTGCATATTTCATCATGTTTGGCATGAAGCACCAGTATGATGTCTAGTTGTGCATATTTCACCATGCTTGGCATGAAGCACCAGTATGATGTCTAGTTGTGCATATTTCACCAAGCTTGGCATGAAGCACCAGTATGATGTCTAGTTGTGCATATTTCATCATGTTTGGCATGAAGCATCAGTATGATGTCTAGTTGTGCATATTTCATCATGTTTAGCATGAAGCATCAGTATGATGTCTAGTTGTTTATATTTCACCAAGCTTGGCATGAAGCATCAGTATGATGTCTAGTTGTGCATATTTCACCAAACTTGGCATGAAGCATCAGTATGATGTCTAATTGTGCATATTTCACCAAACTTGGCATGAAGCACCAGTATGATGTCTAGTTGTGCATATTTCACCAAGCTTGGCATGAAGCACCAGTATGATGTCTAGTTGTGCATATTTCACCAAGCTTGGCATGAAGCACCAGTATGATGTCTAGTTGTGCAATATTATAATCCCATTCTGGCTGTATGATATCTGGCAAATTAACGGTCATTTGAACACAAGCTTGCCGTCCATGCTTCAGTTCCAAACTCTCATAATACTACATATGACTTTTTATTACAATGGATTCATATATTTATCGTCCATGCTTTTATTACTCCACTGGAACAACGGTGAGTGGGGAGACATACGTTTTTTTCAAAAACAATTTCTAGTTTTAGCTAATTTAGCATCTGCGATATATTCGCCAAGATTGACCCTCGCGAACATTGTGGTGAAAATCTTAGAAACATTGATGATTGCACAATTGTCCGCCATTGCCCGTCCAATATATTTAGTAACTTTGTGCTGAGGTATTGTTGAGAGGTTTAATTAAATACAATCAAATCCATGAATCAACTATATTTTAATTAATTAAATATTATTTACATGCTTCATCAGTAGTATTACGGTCATAGCTCAGTCATAGCATGTTCGCTACAGGTGTGAGCGGCCCAAAGTTTGCACCCAGATGTAGCCATTATGATCGTACCCTTGCAGACAAGCTGCTTAAATTCTACATTGCCTCTAATCTCTCCCTCATGGTGATGAATTTCACCAGGAATGAAGTCTCGAGAGTGATTAATATAAGTTGTAAGAACTTGTTTCGCAATCGAGTTTAAATAAATTTGTATAAACTAATTCTAATGAAATTGCAGGGCATATTTGGCTGTTATGTTCACTGCTGGCATGCAAAGAGTAAACATGGCACGGTACGTGCGGACCTTTCCTGGGCGTGTACAACCCAGTTGGCATTCATACGATTGATGGTTGAAGTGTTGATGACAATATTGTCGATCGGTTTATTTTCCCCGAAGGCATTTCGTGACCCCTCCCATTTAGTAATCACAGTTAGCTTTCTTTCAGGATATATGCAAGGAATGGAACAGTAAGCCAGAGTCAGAGCAACAATATCAGCCGTTTTACAGAGCTGTGTCGGCCGTAGCCAACAGTACGGGGACGCGACTTAAGACACGTGTACATCTCTTAAGCCAGGTAGGCACAACCAACCTTCGTATGCAACCCAATACAACAGTTTGTGATTACTCTGAAGAGCTTATACAACAGAACATGAGACTTGATTGGTGTATTCAGTCGATTTAATGAGAGAGGTTTTCTATTACCTCCCTTGACAGATTTATCGCGAAATGTTTATTGATCCTTTTCAATTGGAATCCTTTGTTTTTACTGCTGTTCCCTAACCAGATGTTGCGGTATGATAAATGTGATTTTATCAAAATCATGTCAATTAATTGATAAAACAGTTATACAGTAAAGTATCCATTGGATATACTGTAGAATATCTGTCGAGATTTAATAATTATAAGATGAGAAACTGGATTAAAATGGAGAGCATGTAGAAACGAAGGAACACCGATAACAACAGAGGAAACCAATTAAGAGGACTTATCTACTCTTAGGAGTATTCAAGGGCAGTAACTCACTAATGTCTCTCATTAATGTTCATGTTTTGTTGTATTTGAGAGTAACACCAATGTGCTTTGCCAGGTTGCATGTGGGGGAGGGGGGCGTTGCTGATATTTTAAGAATTATGAAATTGATGACAAATACTTAATTGTTCATTTAAATGTGTTAGATGTTTGATTTGATTGTTTCTTGTGTGTTTGTATATATATGTTATAGGCGTTAGTTGTAAATACAAAATTATGGAAACCAATCAAATATTCAGCTGAGAATGTCTGGCTTATGTTGATTATTTTCAAAATAATTATGTTGATATTGTTTTTTGTGGTATTGATTAGGGTTTGAGTTCATGATTGTGTATTGGTTGATTGTATATCATGTTTATTATAAGTCGGACAGTATTTTGTAGAATATCGTAGTTCTTAGAGGTTATTACGTGGCTAGTGTCATATCAGCCTCGGTATCAACCTGAGGTAACTTCATATCAGCCTGACACCACACTGAGGGTTGATACCTAGGCTGATATGAAACTAGCCACGTAATAACATCTTTATTACTTTGATATGAATTTGAACATTTAATCAAAATCATGCTCACCGTTATCCATTTATCAGGAATAAATTAGTGTTTGTATTACAGATTGTTATGTACTTTCTGTTTTAAAAAGTCCCATTGTATTACAGATTGTTATGTACATTCTGTTTAAGGTCCCATTGTATTACAGATTGTTATGTACATTTTGTTTAAAGTCCATTGTATTACAGATTGTTATGTACATTCTGTTTAAAGTCCCATTGTATTACAGATTGTTATGTACATTCTGTTTAAAGTCCCATTGTATTACAGATTGTTATGTACATTCTGTTTAAAGTCCCATTGTATTACAGATTGTTATGTACATTCTGTTTAAAGTCCCAATGTATTACAGATTGTTATGTACATTCTGTTTACGGTCCCATTGTATTACAGATTGTTATGTACATTCTGTGTTAAGTCCCATTGTAGTACAGATTGTTATGTACATTCTGTTTTAAGTCCCATTGTATTACAGATTGTTATGTACATTCTGTTTTAAGTCCATTGTATTACAGATTGTTATGTACATTCTGTTTTAAGTCCCATTGTATTACAGATTGTTATGTACATTCTGTTTAAAGTCCATTGTATTACAGATTGTTATGTACATTCTGTTTTAAGTCCCATTGTATTACAGATTGTTATGTACATTCTGTTTAAGGTCCCATTGCATTACAGATTGTTATGTACATTCTGTTTAAAAAGTCCCATTGTAGTACAGATTGTTATGTACATTCTGTTTAAAGTCCATTGTATTACAGATTGTTATGTACATTCTGTTTAAAGTCCATTGTATTACAGATTGTTATGTACATTCTGTTTAAAGTCCATTGTATTACAGATTGTTATGTACATTCTGTTTAAAGTCCCATTGTATTACAGATTGTTATGTACATTCTGTTTAAAGTCCATTGTATTACAGATTGTTATGTACATTCTGTTTAAAGTCCATTGTATTACAGATTGTTATGTACATTCTGTTTAAAGTCCCAATGTATTACAGATTGTTATGTACATTCTGTTTAAAGTCCCATTGTATTACAGATTGTTATGTACATTCTGTTTAAAGTCCCATTGTATTACAGATTGTTATGTACATTCTGTTTAAAGTCCCAATGTATTACAGATTGTTATGTACATTCTGTTTAAAGTCCCAATGTAGTACAGATTGTTATGTACATTCTGTTTAAAGTCCCATTGCATTACAGATTGTTATGTACATTCCGTTTAAAGTCCCGATTCTGTTTATTTTCTTCAAATGGAAAATGATAATTAATTAATATAATATATATGTTAAACCTAATGAAAGTATTAACTTTGGTAAACCACCATTTAATAGTTTGTGATTTTGTATATAAATATCCATAAAAGGATGTCATTTATTTGCGTCGCTTATAATGGCAACCGGTAGCGACGATAAATAAACATAAAACACACTAATTTACAGATAGTCATTTCACAGGCCCTGTTTATATGTAGGCAGGGGCAGGCAGGCAGGCACTCAACACAATTTATTGTAAGCCTGATGAAATAATTATTCTATAATAACTCCTTAGTTGTTATTGTTGGCATGCAGCTCTTTCCAAGTAAATGCATAATTGGGACTTACGATGAATTAGGATCAGTGCTGCAATAGGTGTCCACATCTGTAACCGACTAGTGATTGTGAGTTCCAGTCCCACCACAACCACGGTGGTTGTGTCCCTCATTGCAATGTGTTCCACCATGAATGAGATCTCGAGGGTGACTGGTCCACCACGACTGAGGTCTCGAGAGTGACTGGTCCACCATGACTGAGGTCTCGAGAGTGACTGGTCCACCACTAATGAGGTCTCGAGAGTGACTGATTCACCACGAATGAGGTCTCGAGAGTGACTGAACCACCATGAGTGAGGTCTCGAGAGTGACTGATCCACCACGAATGAGGTCTCGAGAGTGACTAGTCCACCACGAATGAGGTCTCGAGAGTGACTGGTCCACCACAAATGAGGTCTCGAGAGTGACTAGTCCACCACGAATGAGGTCTCGAGAGTGACTGGTCCACCACTAATGAGGTCTCGAGAGTGACTCGTCCAATGTTGTAATGAAATCGTTTCTGATCTGAGCTTGAAGAAATGTGTACGGATTTTACTGCATGTGACACCGAAGTGTAAGCACATTATATATTCTAGATGCTGAGGTTGCAGCGTATATCTGCTGAACGATCTTTAGCTAAGTCAAAGTTACCTCCCATAGATCGAGCTAAGACCGAGTTGCAAGAAAATAATGTAAGAATTGTGCATCAACCCAAAGTGTGTGAGTGTGGGGTTCATGTGGCTTGTAACACACTAACATCGCATACAGTACATGCCAATGTGCATCAACCCAAAGTGTGTGGGGTTCATGTGGCTTGTAACACTCTAACATCGCATACAGTACATGCCAATGTGCATCAACCCAAAGTGTGTGAGTGTGGGGTTCATGTGGCTTGTAACACTCTAACATCGCATACAGTACATGCCAATGTGCATCAACCCAAAGTGTGTGGGGTTCATGTGGCTTGTAACACTCTAACATCGTATACAGTACATGCCAATGTGCATCAACCCAAAGTGTGTGGGGTTCATGTGGCTTGTAACACTCTAACATCACATACAGTACATGCCAATGTGCATCAACCCAAAGTGTGTGAGTGTGGGGTTTATGTGGTTTGTAACACTCTAACATCACATACAGTACATGCCAATGTGCATCAACCCAAAGTGTGTGGGGTTCATGTGGCTTGTAACACTCTAACATCGCATACAGTACATGCCAATGTGCATCAACCCAAAGTGTGTGAGTGTGGGGTTCATGTGGCTTGTAACACTCTAACATCATATACAGTACATGCCAATGTGCATCAACCCAAAGTGTGTGGGGTTCATGTGGCTTGTAACACTCTAACATCGCATACAGTACATGCCAATGTGCATCAACCCAAAGTGTGTGAGTGTGGGGTTCATGTGGCTTGTAACACTCTAACATCACATACAGTACATGCCAATGTGCATCAACCCAAAGTGTGTGAGTGTGGGGTTCATGTGGCTTGTAACACTCTAACATCGCATACAGTACATGCCAATGTGCATCAACCCAAAGTGTGTGAGTGGTTTGTGTGCTGTGTGTAATACTAACATCGCATACAGTACATGCCAATGTGCATCAACCCAAAGTGTGTGAATACTAACATCGCATACAGTACATGCCAATGTGCATCAACCCAAAGTGTGTGAGTCTAACATCGCATACAGTACATGCCAATGTGCATCAACCCAAAGTGTGTGAGTGTGGGGTTCATGTGGCTTGTAACACTCTAACATCGCATACAGTACATGCCAATGTGCATCAACCCAAAGTGTGTGGGGTTCATGTGGCTTGTAACACTCTAACATCGCATACAGTACATGCCAATGTGCATCAACCCAAAGTGTGTGAGTGTGGGGTTCATGTGGCTTGTAACACTCTAACATCGCATACAGTACATGCCAATGTGCATCAACCCAAAGTGTGTGAGTGTGGGGTTCATGTGGCTTGTAACACTCTAACATCGCATACAGTACATGCCAATGTGCATCAACCCAAAGTGTGTGAGTGTGGGGTTCATGTGGCTTGTAATACTAACATCGCATACAGTACATGCCAATGTGCATCAACCCAAAGTGTGTGAGTGTGGGGTTCATGTGGCTTGTAACACTCTAACATCGCATACAGTACATGCCAATGTGCATCAACCCAAAGTGTGCGAGTGTGGGGTTCATGTGGCTTGTAATACTAACATCGCATACAGTACATGCCAATGTGCATCAACCCAAAGTGTGTGAGTGTGGGGTTCATGTGGCTTGTAACACTATAACATCGCATACAGTACATGCCAATGTGCATCAACCCAAAGTGTGTGAGTGTGGGGTTCATGTGGCTTGTAATACTCTAACATCGCATACAGTACATGCCAATGTGCATCAACCCAAAGTGTGTGAGTGTGGGGTTCATGTGGCTTGTAACACTCTAACATCGCATACAGTACATGCCAATGTGCATCAACCCAAAGTGTGTGAGTGTGGGGTTCATGTGGCTTGTAACACTAACATCGCATACAGTACATGCCAATGTGCATCAACCCAAAGTGTGTGAGTGTGGGGTTCATGTGGCTTGTAACACTCTAACATCACATACAGTACATGCCAATGTGCATCAACCCAAAGTGTGTGAGTGTGGGGTTCATGTGGCTTGTAACACTCTAACATCGCATACAGTACATGCCAATGTGCATCAACCCAAAGTGTGTGAGTGTGGGGTTCATGTGGCTTGTAATACTAACATCGCATACAGTACATGCCAATGTGCATCAACCCAAAGTGTGTGAGTGTGGGGTTCATGTGACTTGTAACACTCTAACATCACATACAGTACATGCCAATGTGCATCAACCCAAAGTGTGTGAGTGTGGGGTTCATGTGGCTTGTAACACTCTAACATCGCATACAGTACATGCCAATGTGCATCAACCCAAAGTGTGTGAGTGTGGGGTTCATGTGGCTTGTAACACTCTAACATCGCATACAGTACATGCCAATGTGCATCAACCCAAAGTGTGTGAGTGTGGGGTTCATGTGGCTTGTAACACTCTAACATCGCATACAGTACATGCCAATGTGCATCAACCCAAAGTGTGTGAGTGTGGGGTTCATGTGGCTTGTAACACTCTAACATCGCATACAGTACATGCCAATGTGCATCAACCCAAAGTGTGTGAGTGTGGGGTTCATGTGGCTTGTAACACTCTAACATCGCATACAGTACATGCCAATGTGCATCAACCCAAAGTGTGTGAGTGTGGGGTTCATGTGGCTTGTAACACTCTAACATCGCATACAGTACATGCCAATGTGCATCAACCCAAAGTGTGTGAGTGTGGGGTTCATGTGGCTTGTAACACTCTAACATCGCATACAGTACATGCCAATGTGCATCAACCCAAAGTGTGTGAGTGTGGGGTTCATGTGGCTTGTAATACTAACATCGCATACAGTACAAATAATATGTAGAATGTACTGGGTGACCTAGTGTTTCTGATGTGTATCTTGACTTGGCTTTTGTGTTCTATTTGCACGTTAACATCGGCACTTGTACTCTATTCAGTATAATCGTTCATTCATTATTATTATTATTATTATACCAGATTTGTATAGCACTCTTTTCATGCAGAAATTATACGTTCAAATGTGCTTAACATTAATTTAACATACCGTATATCCTCGGCCATAAGTCGACATTTTTACAACATACATTACAATAGTCAACATTAAGGACAACAATTTGGTAGGAATAAAAAATAATAATTAAAATAAAACCATGTAAAATGTTTATCAAAAATATTAAGAAAAGTACATAAAGTTTAATAATTAAAATGCAAAATGCTATAGATACATCGTTAGATGGAACACACCAAACGTTAATATACTTCCAAGAAGTGTATCAGAGAGTGTAGCCGGTCCAGTGATTGGGTGGATCCCTACCTACGAGGCTCCCGCTACACCTGTGATACTCTCCTCGGAATAGACTCGTGTATCACAGAGTGTAGCCGGTCCAGTGATTGGGTGGATCCCTACCTACGAGGCTCCCGCTACACCTGTGATACTCTCCTCGGAATAGACTCGTGTATCACAGAGTGCAGCCGGTCCAGTGATTGGGTGGATCCCTACCTACGAGGCTCTCGCTACACCTGTGATACTCTCCATCGGAATAGACTCCATCTGACTGTTACACCAATACTAATGTTCTAACATGTTTCCTGTAATCTACTCTCCATAGTGTTTCTTGAACAAATGTGTTTTTAACTTGGTTTTGAATGCTGTACATGGGTTTCAATTGACAGCGACAGTATTACCCACCCTGTCAGCGTCCGTGTAATTTTTATAGAAATATACCCTGCCAGTCACCTTGCCCACAGTAAGCCCCACCCTGCTAGTCACCTTGCCCACAGTAAGCCCCACCCTGCCAGTCACCTTGCCCATAGTAAGCCCCCACCCTGCCAGTCACCTTGCCCACAGTAAGCCCCACCCTGCCAGTCACCTTGCCCACAGTAAGCCCCACCCTGC
>JABXNX010000130.1:0-16277 GCA_014843695.1 Archivesica marissinica | reverse complement strand
TTTGTGTACTTTGTACCTTGTACTTTGTACTTTGTGTACTTTGTGTACTTTGTACTTATGTACTTTGTGTAATTTGTGTACTTTGTGTACTTTGTACTTTGTTCTTTGTACTTTGTGTACTTTGTACTTTGTACTTTGTGTACTTTGTACTTTGTGTACTTTGTGTACTTTGTGTACTTTGTACTTTGTGTACTTTGTGTACTTTGTGTACTTTGTGTACTTTGTGTACTTTGTACTTTGTGTACTTTGTGTACTTTGTGTACTTTGTGTACTTTGTACTTTGTACTTTGTGTACTTTGTGTACTTTGTACTTTGTACATTGTGTACATTGTACTTTGTACTTTGTGTACTTTGTGTACTTTGTACTTGTGTACTTTGTGTACTTTGTGTACATTGTGTACTTTTGTGTACTTTGTTGTACGTTGTGTACTTTGTGTAGTTTGTACTTTGTGTACTTTGTACTTTGTATACTTTGTGTACTTTGTGTACTTTGTGTAATGTGTGTACTTTGTACTTTGTGTACTTTGTACTTTGTACTTTGTGTACTTTGTATTTCTTTGTACTTTGTGTACTTTGTATTTCTTTGTACTTTGTGTACTTTGTACTTCTTTGTACTTTTTGTACTTTGTGTACTTTGTGTACTTTGTACTTCTTTGTACTATGTGTACTTTGTGTACTTTGTACTTCTTTGTACTTTGTGTACTTTGTGTACTTTGTACTTCTTTGTACTTTGTGTACTTTGTGTACTTTGTGTACTTTGTACGTTGTGTACTTTGTACTTTGTGTACTTTGTACTTTGTACATTGTGTACTTTGTGTACTTTGTACTTTGTACCTTGTGTACTTTGTGTACTTTGTAGTTTGTACTTTGTGTACTTTGTGTACTTTGTACTTCTTTGTACATTGTGTACTTTGTGTACTTTGTACTTTTTACTTTGTGTACTTTGTATACTTTGTGTACTTTGTACTTTGTGTACTTTGTGTACTTTGTGTACTTTGTGTACTTTGTGTACTTTGTGTACTTTGTGTACTTTGTACTTTGTACTTGTGTACTTTGTGTACTTTGTACTTTGTACTTTGTGTACTTTGTGTACTTTGTGTACTTTGTGTACTTTGTACTTTGTATTTTGTGTACTTTGTGTACTTTGTGTACTTTGTTCTTTGTACTTTGTGTACTTTGTGTACTTTGTGTACTTTGTACTTTGTACTTTGTGTACTTTGTACTTTGTACTTTGTGTACTTTGTAGTTTGTGATATTTGTATACTTTGTGTACATTGTACTTTGTACTTTGTGTACGTTGTGTACTTTGTGTACTTTGTGTACTTTGTGTACTTTTTGTGTACTTGGTGTACTTTGTGTACTTTGTGTACTTTGTACTTCTTTGTACTTTGTGTACTTTGTACTTCTTTGTACTTTGTGTACTTTGTGTACTTTGTACTTCTTTGTACTTTGTGTACTTTGTACTTCTTTGTACTTTGTGTACTTTGTGTACTTTGTACTTCTTTGTACTTTGTGTACTTTGTGTACTTTGTGTACTTTGTGTACTTTGTGTACTTTGTACTTTGTACTTTGTGTACTTTGTGTACTTTGTGTACTTTGTGTACTTTGTACTTTGTACTTTGTGTACTTTGTGTACTTTGTACTTTGTACTTTGTGTACTTTGTACTTTGTACTTTGTGTACTTTGTGTACTTTGTACTTTGTACTTTGTGTACTTTGTACTTTGTACTTTGTGTACTTTGTACTTTGTACCTTGTGTACTTTGTGTACTTTGTAGTTTGTACTTTGTGTACTTTGTGTACTTTGTGTACTTTGTACTTCTTTGTACATTGTGTACTTTTTGTACTTTGTACTTTGTACGTTGTGTACTTTGTGTACTTTGTGTGCTTTGTGTACTTTGTACTTTGTACTTTGTACTTTGTGTACTTTGTGTACTTTGTACTTTGTACTTTGTGTACTTTGTGTACTTTGTGTACTTTGTGTACTTTGTACTTTGTACTTGTGTACTTTGTGTACTTTGTACTTTGTACTTTGTGTACTTTGTACTTTGTGTACTTTGTACTTTGTGTACTTTGTACTTTGTACTTTGTGTACTTTGTACTTTGTGTACTTTGTGTACTTTGTACTTTGTACTTTGTACTTTGTGTACTTTGTACTTTGTGTACTTTGTACCTTGTACTTTGTACTTTGTGTACTTTGTGTACTTTGTACTTATGTACTTTGTGTAATTTGTGTACTTTGTGTACTTTGTACTTTGTTCTTTGTACTTTGTGTACTTTGTGTACTTTGTACTTTGTACTTTGTACTTTGTACTTTGTACTTTGTGTACTTTGTACTTTGTGTACTTTGTACTTTGTACTTTGTGTACTTTGTGTACTTTGTGTACTTTGTGTACTTTGTACTTTGTACTTTGTGTACTTTGTACTTTGTACTTTGTACTTTGTGTACTTTGTGTACTTTGTGTACTTTGTGTACTTTGTGTACTTTGTACTTTGTGTACTTTGTACTTTGTACTTTGTGTACTTTTTGTACGTTGTGTACTTTGTGTACTTTGTCTTTGTACTTTGTATACTTTGTACTTTGTGTACTTTGTGTACTTTGTACTTTGTACTTTGTGTACTTTGTACTTTGTACTTTGTGTACTTTGTACTTTGTGTACTTTGTGTACTTTGTACCTTGTACTTTGTACTTTGTGTACTTTGTACTTTGTGTACTTTGTGTACTTTGTGTACTTTTGTACTTTGTACTTTGTACTTTGTGTACTTTGTGTACTTTGTACTTTGTACTTTGTGTACTTTGTGTACTTTGTGTACTTTGTACTTTGTACTTTGTACTTTGTGTACTTTGTGTACTTTGTACTTTGTGCTTTGTACTTTGTACTTTGTGTACTTTGTACTTTGTGTACTTTGTGTACTTTGTACTTTGTACTTTGGTACTTTGTGTACTTTGTGTACTTTGTACTTTGTGTACATTGTACTTTGTACTTTGTGTACTTTGTGTACTTTGTACTTGTGTACTTTGTGTACATTGTGTACTTTTGTGTACTTTGTTGTACGTTGTGTACTTTGTGTAGTTTGTACTTTGTGTACTTTGTACTTTGTGTACTTTGTGTACTTTGTGTACTTTGTGTAATGTGTGTACTTTGTACTTTGTACTTTGTGTACTTTGTGTACTTTGTACTTTGTACTTTGTGTACTTTGTACTTCTTTGTACTTTGTGTACTTTGTACTTCTTTGTACTTTGTGTACTGTGTGTACTTTGTACTTCTTTGTACTTTGTGTACTTTGTGTACTTTGTACTTCTTTGTACTTTGTACTCTTTGTACTATGTGTACTTTGTGTACTTTGTACTTCTTTGTACTTTTGTACTTTGTGTACTTTGTACTTCTTTGTACTTTGTGTACTTTGTGCATTATGTGTACTTTGTACTTTGTACTTTGTACGTTGTGTACTTTGTGTACTTTGTGTGCTTTGTGTACTTTGTACTTTGTACTTTGTGTACTTTGTGTACTTTGTGTACTTTGTGTACTTTGTGTACTTTGTACTTTGTGTACTTCGTACTTTGTACTTTGTGTACTTTGTGTACGTTGTGTACTTTGTGTACTTTGTACTTTGTACGTTGTGTACTTTGTACTTTGTGTACTTTGTGTACTTTGTGTACTTTGTGTACTTTGTACTTTGTGTACTTTGTACTTTGTACTTTGTGTACTTTGTACTTTGTACCTTGTGTACTTTGTGTACTTTGTAGTTTGTACTTTGTGTACTTTGTGTACTTTGTACTTCTTTGTACATTGTGTACTTTGTGTACTTTGTACTTTGTACGTTGTGTACTTTGTGTACTTTGTGTGCTTTGTGTACTTTGTGTACTTTGTACTTTGTACTTTGTACTTTGTGTACTTTGTGTACTTTGTACTTTGTACTTTGTGTACTTTGTGTACTTTGTGTACTTTGTGTACTTTGTACTTTGTACTTTGTGTACTTTGTGTACTTTGTACTTTGTGTACTTTGTACTTTGTACTTTGTGTACTTTGTACTTTGTGTACTTTGTGTACTTTGTACTTTGTACTTTGTGTACTTTGTACTTTGTGTACTTTGTGTACTTTGTGTACTTTGTACTTGTACTTTGTACTTTGTGTACTTTGTACTTTGTGTACTTTGTGTACTTTGTACTTGTACTTTGTACTTTGTGTACTTTGTACTTTGTACTTTGTGTAATTTGTGTACTTTGTGTACTTTGTACTTTGTTCTTTGTACTTTGTGTACTTTGTACTTTGTACTTTGTGTACTTTGTACTTTGTGTACTTTGTGTACTTTGTGTACTTTGTACTTTGTGTACTTTGTGTACTTTGTGTACTTTGTGTACTTTGTGTACTTTGTGTACTTTGTACTTTGTGTACTTTGTGTACTTTGTGTACTTTGTGTACTTTGTGTACTTTGTACTTTGTACTTTGTGTACTTTGTGTACTTTGTACTTTGTACATTGTGTACATTGTACTTTGTACTTTGTACTTTGTGTACTTTGTACTTGTGTACTTTGTGACCTTTGTGTACTTTGTGTACTTTTGTGTACTTTGTTGTACGTTGTGTACTTTGTGTAGTTTGTACTTTGTGTACTTTGTACTTTGTATACTTTGTGTACTTTGTGTACTTTGTGTACTTTGTGTACTTTGTGTACTTTGTACTTTGTGTACTTTGTACTTTGTACTTTGTGTACTTTGTACTTCTTTGTACTTTGTGTACTTTGTACTTCTTTGTACTTTGTGTACTTTGTACTTCTTTGTACTTTGTGTACTTTGTGTACTTTGTACTTCTTTGTACTTTGTGTACTTTGTGTACTTTGTGTGCTTTGTACTTTGTACTTTGTACTTTTTGTACTTTGTGTACTTTGTGTACTTTGTACTTTGTGTACTTTGTACTTTGTGTACTTTGTACTTTGTACTTTGTGTACTTTGTACTTTGTACTTTGTGTACTTTGTACTTTGTACTTTGTGTACTTTGTGTACTTTGTACTTTGTACTTTGTGTACTTTGTACTTTGTACTTTGTACTTTGTGTACTTTGTGTACTTTGTACTTATGTACTTTGTGTAATTTGTGTACTTTGTGTACTTTGTACTTTGTTCTTTGTACTTTGTGTACTTTGTGTACTTTGTGTACTTTGTACTTTGTACTTTGTACTTTGTGTACTTTGTACTTTGTGTACTTTGTGTACTTTGTACTTTGTACTTTGTACTTTGTGTACTTTGTGTACTTTGTGTACTTTGTGTACTTTGTACTTTGTACTTTGTGTACTTTGTACTTTGTACTTTGTGTACTTTGTGTACTTTGTACTTTGTACATTGTGTACATTGTACTTTGTACTTTGTGTACTTTGTGTACTTTGTGTACTTTGTACTTGTGTACTTTGTGTACATTGTCTACTTTTGTGTACTTTGTTGTACGTTGTGTACTTTGTGTAGTTTGTACTTTGTGTACTTTGTACTTTGTGTACTTTGTGTACTTTGTGTACTTTGTGTACTTTGTGTAATGTGTGTACTTTGTACTTTGTGTACTTTGTGTACTTTGTGTACTTTGTACTTTGTACTTGGTACTTCTTTGTACTTCTTTGTACTTTGTGTACTTTGTACTTCTTTGTACTTTGTGTACTTTGTGTACTTTGTACTTCTTTGTACTATGTGTACTTTGTACTTCTTTGTACATTGTGTACTTTGTACTTCTTTGTACTATGTGTACTTTGTGTACTTTGTACTTCTTTGTACTTTGTGTACTTTGTGTACTTTGTACTTTGTGTACTTTGTGTACTTTGTGTACTTTGTGTACTGTGTGTACTTTGTCCTTTGTACTTTGTGTACATTGTTTATTTTGTACTTTGTGTACTTTGTACTTTGTACGTTGTGTACTTTGTACTTTGTGTACTTTGTACTGTGTACTTTGTACTTTGTACTTTGTGTACTTTGTACTTTGTACCTTGTGTACTTTGTGTACTTTGTAGTTTGTACTTTGTGTACTTTGTGTACTTTGTACTTTGTACTTTGTGTACTTTGTGTACTTTGTACTTTGTACTTTGTTTACTCTGTGTACTTTGTGTACTTTGTGTACTTTGTACTTTATACTTTATACTTTGTACTTTGTGTACTTTGTGTAATTTGTACTTTGTGTACTTTGTACTTTGTGTACTTTGTGTACTTTGTACTTTGTGTACTTTGTTTACTTTGTGTACTTTGTGTACTTTGTGTACTTTGTACTTAGTGTACTTAGTGTACTTTGTGTACTTTGTGTACTTTGTACCTTGTACTTTGTACTTTGTACTTTGTGTACTTTGTACTTTGTACTTTGTGTACTTTGTACTGTGTACTTTGTACTTTGTACTTTGTGTACTTTGTGTACTTTGTACTTTGTACCTTGTGTACTTTGTGTACTTTGTAGTTTGTACTTTGTGTACTTAGTGTACTTTGTGTACTTTGTACATTGTACTTTGTACTTTGTACTTTGTACTTTGTGTACTTTGTGTACTTTGTACTTTGTGTACTTTGTGTACTTTGTACTTTGTGTACTTTGTACTTTGTACTTTGTGTACTTTGTGTACTTTGTGTACTTTGTGTACTTTGTACTTTGTGTACTTAGTATACTTTGTACTTTGTACTTTGTGTACTTTGTACTTTGTCTACTTTGTTCTTTGTACTTTGTGTACTTTGTGTACTTGTGTACTTTGTACTCTTGTACTTTGTGTAATTTGTGTACTTTGTGCTTTGTGTACTTAGTGTACTTTGTGTACTTTGTACTTTGTACTTTGTGTACTTTGTGTAATTTGTACTTTGTGTACTTTGTGTACTTTGTGTACTTTGTGTACTTTGTGTACTTTGTACTTTGTACTTTGTGTACTTTGTACTTTGTGTATTTTGTGTACTTTGTTTACTTTGTGTACTTTGTGTACTTTATGTACTTTGTACTTTGTGTACTTTGTACTTTGTCGTCTTTGTACTTTGTGTACTTTCTACTTTGTACTTTGTGTACTTTGTACTTTGTCTTCTTTGTACTTTGTACTTTGTGTACTTTGTACTTTGTACTTTGTGTACTTAGTGTACTTAGTGTACTTTGTGTACTTTGTGTACTTTGTACTTTGTGTACTTCGTACATTGTACTCTGTGTACTTTGTGTACTTTGAACTTTGTGTACTTTCTATACTTTGTGTACTTTGTACTTTGTACTTTGTGTACTTGTGTACTTTGTACTCTTGTACTTTGTGTAATTTGTGTACTTTGTACTTTGTGTACTTAGTGTACTTTGTACTTTGTTTACTTTGTGTACTTTGTGTACTTTGTACTTTGTGTACTTTGTACTTTATACTTTATACTTTGTACTTTGTTTGTGTACTTTGTGTAATTTGTACTTTGTGTACTTTGTGTACTTTGTACTTTGTACTTTGTGTACTTTGTGTACTTTGTACTTTGTGTACTTTGTTTACTTTGTGTACTTTGTGTACTTTGTACTTTGTACTTTGTGTACTTTGTCCTTTGTACTTTGTGTACTTTGTGTAATTTGTACTTTGTGTACTTTGTACTTTGTACCTTGTGTACTTTGTACTTTGTGTACTTCGTACATTGTACTCTGTGTACTTTGTGTACTTTGTACTTTGTGTACTTTCTATACTTTGTGTACTTTGTACTTTGTACTTTGTGTACTTTGTATACTTTGTGTATTTTGTACTTTGTGTACTTTGTGTACTTTGTACTTTGTACTTTGTGTACTTTGTACTTTGTACTTTGTGTACTTTGTCCTTTGTACTTTGTGTACTTTGTGTAATTTGTACTTTGTGTACTTTGTGTACTTTGTACTTTGTACCTTGTGTACTCTGTGTACTTTGTACTTTGTGTACATTGTGTAATTTGTGTACTTTGTGTACTTTGTACTTAGTACTTTGTGTACTTTGTACTTTGTATCTTGTGTACTTTGTGTACTTTGTAGTTTGTACTTTGTGTACTTTGTGTACTTTGTACTTTGTACTTTGTGTACTTTGTACTTTGTACTTTGTGTACTTTGTGTACTTTGTACTTTGTACTTTGTGTACTTTGTTACTTTGTACTTTGTACTTTGTGTACTTTGTGTACTTTGTGTACTTTGTGTACTTTGTACTTTGTACTTTGTACTTTGTGTACTTTGTACTTTGTGTACTTTGTACTTTGTACTTTGTGTACTTTGTGTACTTTGTGTACTTTGTGTACTTTGTACTTTGTACGTTGTGTACTTTGTGTACTTTGTGTGCTTTGTGTACTTTGTAATTTGTACTTTGTGTACTTTGTACTTTGTACTTTGTGTACTTTGTACATTGTGTACTTTGTACTTTGTACTTTGTGTACTTTGTACTTTGTACTTTGTACTTTGTGTACTTTGTACTTTGTGTACTTTGTGAACTTTGTACTTCTTGTACTTTGTGTACTTTGTACTTTGTGTACTTTGTACTTTATACTTTATACTTTGTACTTTGTGTACTTTGTGTAATTTGTACTTTGTGTACTTTGTACTTTGTGTACTTTGTGTACTTTGTACTTTGTGTACTTTGTTTACTTTGTGTACTTTGTGTACTTTGTGTACTTTGTACTTAGTGTACTTAGTGTACTTTGTGTACTTTGTGTACTTTGTACCTTGTACTTTGTACTTTGTACTTTGTCTACTTTGTTCTTTGTACTTTGTGTACTTTGTGTACTTTGTGTACTTGTGTACTTTGTACTCTTGTACTTTGTGTAATTTGTGTACTTTGTACTTTGTGTACTTAGTGTACTTTGTGTACTTTGTGTACTTTGTACTTTGTGTACTTTGTGTACTTTGTGTACTTTGTACTTTGTGTACTTTGTACTTTGTACTTTGTGTACTTTGTGTACTTTGTGTACTTAGTATACTTTGTACTTTGTACTTTGTGTACTTTGTACTTTGTCTACTTTGTTTTTTGTACTTTGTGTACTTTGTGTACTTGTGTACTTTGTACTCTTGTACTTTGTGTAATTTGTGTACTTTGTGCTTTGTGTACTTAGTGTACTTTGTACTTTGTGTACTTTGTGTACTTTGTGTACTTTGTGTACTTTGTACTTTGTACTTTGTGTACTTTGTGTAATTTGTACTTTGTGTACTTTGTGTACTTGTGTACTTTGTTTGTACTTTGTACTTTGTGTACTTTGTACTTTGTACTTTGTGTACTTTGTGTACTTTGTGTACTTTGTACTTTGTACTTTGTGTACTTTGTGTATTTGTACTTTGTGTACTTTGTGTACTTTGTGTACTTTGTGTACTTTGTACTTTGTACTTTGTGTACTTTGTGTACTTTGTACTTTGTGTATTTTGTGTACTTTGTTTACTTTGTGTACTTTGTGTACTTTATGTACTTTGTACTTTGTGTACTTTGTACTTTGTCGTCTTTGTACTTTGTGTACTTTGTACTTTGTACTTTGTGTACTTTGTACTTTGTCTTCTTTGTACTTTGTACTTTGTGTACTTTGTACTTTGTACTTTGTGTACTTTGTACTTTGTGTACTTTGTGTACTTTGTGTACTTTGGTACTTTGTACTTTGTACTTTGTGTCTTTGTGTAATTTGTACTTTGTGTACTTTGTGTACTTTGTGTACTTTGTTACTTGTACTTTGTACTTTGTGTACTTTGTGTACTTTGTACTTTGTGTCTTTGTGTACTTTGTTTACTTTGTGTACTTTGTGTACTTTATGTACTTTGTACTTTGTGTACTTTGTACTTTGTCGTCTTTGTACTTTGTGTACTTCTACTTTGTACTTTGTGTACTTTGTACTTTGTCTTCTTTGTACTTTGTACTTTGTGTACTTTGTACTTTGTACTTTGTGTACTTAGTGTACTTAGTGTACTTTGTGTACTTTGTGTACTTTGTACTTTGTGTACTTCGTACATTGTACTCTGTGTACTTTGTGTACTTTGAACTTTGTGTACTTTCTATACTTTGTGTACTTTGTACTTTGTACTTTGTGTACTTTGTGTACTTTGTGTACTTTGTGTACTTTGTGTACTTTGTACTTTGTGTACTTAGTGTACTTTGTACTTTGTACTTTGTCTACTTTGTTCTTTGTACTTTGTGTACTTTGTGTACTTGTGTACTTTGTACTCTTGTACTTTGTGTAATTTGTGTACTTTGTACTTTGTGTACTTAGTGTACTTTGTACTTTGTTTACTTTGTGTACTTTGTGTACTTTGTGTATTTTGTACTTTGTACTTTGTGTACTTTGTACTTTATACTTTATACTTTGTACTTTGTTTGTGTACTTTGTGTAATTTGTACTTTGTGTACTTTGTGTACTTTGTGTACTTTGTACTTTGTACTTTGTGTACTTTGTGTACTTTGTACTTTGTGTACTTTGTGTACTTTGTTTACTTTGTGTACTTTGTGTACTTTATGTACTTTGTACTTTGTGTACGTTGTGTACTTTGTGTACATTGTGTACTTTGTGTAATTTGTGTACTTTGTACTTTGTACTTTGTGTACTTTGTGTTCTTTGTACATTGTACTTTGTACTTTGTGTACTTTGTACTTTGTACTTTGTGTACTTTGTGTACTTTGTGTACTGTATACTTTGTACTTTGTGTACTTTGTGTAATTTGTGTACTTTGTGTACTTTGTGTACTTTGTATACTTTGTGTACTTTGTATACTTTGTACTTTGTACTTTGTGTACTTTGTGTACTTTGTGTACTCTGTGTACTTGTTTTGTACTTTGTCCTTTGTACTTTGTGTACTTTGTGTACTTTGTATACTTTGTGTACTTTGTATACTTTGTGTACTTTGTACTTTGTATACTTTGTGTACTTTGTGTACTTTGTGTACTTTGTACTTTGTACTTTGTGTACTTTGTATTGTGTACTTTGTGTACTTTGTACTTTGTACTTTGTGTACTTTGTGTACTTGTACTTGTACTTTGTGTACTTTGTCCTTTGTACTTTGTGTACTTTGTGTAATTTGTACTTTGTGTACTTTGTGTACTTTGTACTTTGTACCTTGTGTACTTTGTGTACTTTGTACTTTGTGTACTTCGTACATTGTACTCTGTGTACTTTGTGTACTTTGTACTTTGTGTACTTTCTATACTTTGTGTACTTTGTACTTTGTACTTTGTGTACTTTGTATACTTTGTGTATTTTGTACTTTGTGTACTTTGTGTACTTTGTGTACTCTGTGTACTTTGTACTTTGTAATTTGTGTACTTTGTCCTTTTTACTTTGTGTACTTTGTATATTTTGTGTACTTTGTACTTTGTATACTTTGTGTACTTTGTGTACTTTGTACTTTGTGTACTTTGTGTACTTTGTTGTACTTTGTGTACTTTGTACTTTGTACTTCTTTGTACTTCTTTGTACTTTGTGTACTTTGTGTTATTTGTACTTTGTGTACTCTGTGTACTTTGTGTGCTTTGTGTACTTTGTGTACTTTGTCCTTTGTACTATGTGTACATTGTTTACTTTGTACTTTTTGTACTCTGTGTACTTTGTGTACTTTGTTTACTTTGTACTTTGTGTACGTTGTACTTTGTACGTTGTGTACTTTGTACTTTGTGTACTTTGTGTACTTTGTGTACTTTGTGTACTTTGTGTACTTTGTGTACTTTGTACTTTGTACTTTGTGTACTTTGTACTTTGTGTACTTTGTACTTTGTACCTTGTGTACTTTGTACTTAGTACTTTGTGTACTTTGTACTTTGTATCTTGTGTACTTTGTGTACTTTGTAGTTTGTACTTTGTGTACTTTGTGTACTTTGTACTTTGTACTTTGTGTACTTTGTACTTTGTATCTTGTGTACTTTGTGTACTTTGTAGTTTGTACTTTGTGTACTTTGTGTACTTTGTGTACTTTGTACTTTGTACTTTGTGTACTTTGTACTTCTTTGTACTTTGTTTACTTTGTGTACTTTGTACTTCTTTGTACTTTGTGTACTTTGTGTACTTTGTACTTGTACTTTGTGTACTTTGTGTACTTTGTACTTTGTACTTTGTGTACTTTGTGTACTTTGTGTACTTTGTACTTTGTACTTTGTTACTTTGTGTACTTTGTGTACTTTGTACTTTGTACTTTGTGTACTTTGTACTTTGTACTTTGTGTACTTTGTACTTTTTGTACTTTGTGTACTTTGTACTTTTGTACTTTGTGTACTTTGTGTACTTTGTACTTTGTACTTTGTGTACTTTGTGTACTTTGTACTTTGTACTTTGTGTACTTTGTGTACTTTGTGTACTTTGTGTACTTTGTACTTTGTGTACTTTGTTGTACTTTGTGTACTTTGTACTTTGTACTTTGTACTTTGTGTATTTTGTGTGCTTTGTGTACTTTGTACTTCGTACTTTGTACCTTGTGTACTTTGTGTACTTTGTACTTTGTACTTTGTGTACTTTGTGTACTTTGTGTACTTTGTACTTTGTACATTGTGTACTTTGTGTACTTTGTACTTTGTACATTGTGTACTTTGTGTACTTTGTACTTTGTGTACTTTGTACTTTGTACATTGTGTACTTTGTACTTTGTACTTTGTACTTTGTGTACTTTGTGTACTTTGTACTTTGTACCTTGTGTACTTTGTGTACTTTGTGTACTTTGTACTTTGTGTACTTCGTACTTTGTACTTTGTGTACTTTGTACTTTGTACATTGTGTACTTTGTACTTTGTACCTTGTGTACTTTGTGTACTTTGTGTACTTTGTACTTTGTACCTTGTGTACTTTGTGTACTTTGTGTACTTTGTACTTTGTGTACTTCGTACTTTGTACTTTGTGTACTTTGTGTACGTTGTGTACTTTGTGTAATTTGTGTAATTTGTGTACTTTGTACCTTATACTTTGTACTTTGTGTACTTTGTGTACTTTGTACTTTGTATTTTGTGTACTTTGTGTACTTTGTGTACTTTGTGTACTTTGTTCTTTGTACTTCTTTGTACTTCTTTGTACTTTGTGTACTTTGTGTTCTTTGTACTTTGTGTACTCTGTGTACTTTGTGTACTTTGTTTACTTTGTACTTTGTGTACTTTGTGTACGTTGTACTTTGTACGTTGTGTACTTTGTACTTTGTGTACTTTGTGTACTTTGTACTTTGTACTTTGTGTACTTTGTACTTTGTGTACTTTGTGTACTTTGTACTTTGTACCTTGTGTACTTTGTGTACTTTGTGTACTTTGTAGTTTGTACTTTGTGTACTGTGTGTACTTTGTGTACTTTGTACTTTGTACTTTGTGTACTTTGTACTTCTTTGTACTTTGTGTACTTTGTGTACTTTGTACTTCTTTGTACTTTGTGTACTTTGTGTACTTTGTACTTTGTACGTTGTGTACTTTGTGTACTTTGTGTGCTTTGTGTACTTTGTACTTTGTACTTTGTGTACTTTGTGTACTTTATGTACTTTGTACTTTGTGTACTTCGTACTTTGTACTTTGTGTACTTTGTGTACGTTGTGTACTTTGTGTACTTTGTACTTTGTACTTTGTACTTTGTGTACTTTGTGTACTTTGTACTTTGTACCTTGTACTTTGTACTTTGTACATTGTGTACTTTGTACTTTGTACTTTGTACTTTGTGTACTTTGTACTTTGTACTTTGTACTTTGTGTTTTGTGTACTTTGTGTACTTTGTGTACTTTGTGTACTTTGTACTTTGTACTTCTTTGTACTTCTTTGTACTTCTTTGTACTTTGTGTACTTTGTGTTCTTTGTACTTTGTGTACTCTGTGTACTTTGTATACTTTGTGTACTTTGTGTACTTTGTGTACTTTGTCCTTTGTACTTTGTGTACTTTGTTTACTTTGTACTTTGTGTACTTTGTGTACGTTGTACTTTGTACGTTGTGTAATTTGTACTTTGTGTACTTTGTGTACTTTGTGTACTTTGTACTTTGTACTTTGTGTACTTTGTGTACTTTGTACTTTGTGTACTTTGTGTACTTTGTGTACTTTGTACTTTGTACCTTGTGTACTTTGTGTACTTTGTGTACTTTGTACTTTGTACTTTGTGTACTTTGTACTTCTTTGTACTTTGTGTACTTTGTGTACTTTGTGTACTTTGTGTACTTTGTATACTTTGTGTACTTTGTATACTTTGTACTTTGTACTTTGTGTACTTTGTGTACTCTGTGTACTTTGTAATTTGTGTACTTTGTCCTTTGTACTTTGTGTACTTTGTGTACTTTGTATACTTTGTGTACTTTGTATACTTTGTGTACTTTGTACTTTGTATACTTTGTGTACTTTGTGTACTTTGTGTACTTTATGTACTTTGTACTTTGTGTACTTTATGTAATTTGTGTACTTTGTGTACTTTGTACTTTGTTACTTTGTGTACTTTGTGTACTTTGTACTTTGTACTTTGTACTTTGTACTTTGTGTACTTTGTACTTTGTACTTTGTACTTTGTGTACTTTGTACTTTGTACTTTGTACTTTGTGTACTTTGTGTACTTTGTGTACTTTGTGTACTTTGTGTACTTTGTACTTTGTACTTCTTTGTACTTTTTGTACTTTTTGTACTTTGTGTACTTTGTGTACTTTGTACTTTGTGTACTTTGTGTACTTTGTATACTTTGTGTACTTTGTGTACTTTGTGTACTTTGTCCTTTGTACTTTGTGTACTTTGTTTACTTTGTACTTTGTGTACTTTGTGTACTTTGTACTTTGTACTTTGTGTACTTTGTACTTTGTGTACTTTGTGTACTTTGTGTACTTTGTACTTTGTACTTTGTGTACTTTGTGTACTTTGTACTTTGTACTTTGTGTACTTTGTGTACTTTGTGTACTTTGTACTTTGTACTTTGTGTACTTTGTGTACTTTGTGTACTTTGTGTACTTTGTACTTTGTACTTTGTGTACTTTGTACTTTTTGTACTTTGTGTACTTTGTGTACTTTTTGTGTACTTTGTGTACTTTGTGTACTTTGTGTACTTTGTTCTTTGTACTTTGTACTTTGTGTACTTTGTGTATTTTGTGTACTTTGTGTACTTTGTACTTTGTGTACTTTGTACTTTGTACTTTGTGTACTTTGTGTACTTTGTATACTTTGTGTACTTTGTATACTTTGTGTACTTTTGTACTTTGTATATTTGTGTACTTTGTGTACTTTGTGTACTTTGTGTACTTTTGGTACTTTGACTTTGTGTACTTTTGTACTTGTGGTACTTTGTGTACTTTGTACTTTGTGTACTTTGTTTTGCTTTGTGTACTTTGTGTACTTTGTACTTTGGTACTTTGTGTACTTTGTACTTTTGTACTTTGTGTACTTTGTGTACTTTGTACTTTGTATACTTTGTGTACTTTGTGTACTTTGTGTACTTTGTGTACTTTGTACTTTGTGTACTTTGTGTACTTTGTGTACTTTGTGTACTTTGTACTTTGTGTACTTTGTACTTTGTACTTTGTGTACTTTGTGTACTTTGTACTTTGTGTACTTTGTGTACTTTGTACTTTGTACTTTGTGTACTTTGTGTACTTTGTACTTTGTGTACTTTGTACTTTGTACTTGTGTACTTTGTGTACTTTGTACTTTGTGTACTTTGTATACTTTGTGTACTTTGTACTTTGTACTTTGTGTACTTTGTGTACTTTGTGTATTTTGTACTTTGTGTACTTTGTACTTTGTGTACTTTGTACTTTGTACTTTGTGTACTTTGTGTACTTTGTACTTTGTGTACTTTGTGTACTTTGTGTACTTTGTTTGTACTTTGTATTTTGTGTACTTTGTGTACTTTGTTTCTTTTACTTTGTACTTTGTGTACTTTGTGGTACTTTGTACTTTGTTACTTTGTGTACTTTGTATACTTTGTGTACTTTGGTCTTTGGTACTTTGTGTACTTTGTGTACTTTGTACTTTGTACTTTGTGTACTTTGTACTTTGTACTTTGTGACTTCTTTGTGTACGTACTGTACTTTGTACTTTTGTCTTTGTACTTTGTGTACTTTGTTACTTTGTGTACTTTGTGTACTTTGTACTTTGTACTTTGTGTACTTTGTGTACTTTGTGTACTTTGTACTTTTTGTACTTTGTGTACTTTGTACTTCTTTGTACTTTGTGTACTTTGTGTACTTTGTGTTCTTTGTACTTTGTGTACTTTGTGTACTTTGTTACTTTGTGTACTTTGTACTTTTTGTACTTTGTGTACTTTGTGTACTTTGTACTTCTTTGTACTTTGTGTACTTTGTGTACTTTGTGTACTTTGTACTTGTACTTTGTACTTTGTGTACTTTGTGTACTTTGTGTACTTTGTGTACTTTGTGTACTTTGTACTTTGTACTTTGTACTTTGTGT
>JABXNX010000461.1:0-16867 GCA_014843695.1 Archivesica marissinica | reverse complement strand
GCATGTAGGCGCTAGTGATTCGAGTTGATATATCAGCATGTTGGCGCTAGTGATTCGAGTTGATATAGCGGCATGTAAGCTCTAGTGATTCGAATTGATATAGCGGCATGTAGGCGCTAGTGATGCGAGTTGATATAGCGGCATGTAGGCGCTAATGATTCGAGTTGATATAGCAGCATGTAGGCGCTAGTGATTCGAGTTGATATAGCGGCATGTAAGCGCTAGTGATTCGTGTTGATATAGCGACATGTAGGCACTAGTAATTAGAGTTGATATAGCGGCATGTACGCAATAGTAATTAGAGTTGATACAGCGGCAAGTAGGCGCTAGTGATTCGGGTTGATATAGCGGCATGTAGGCACTAGTGATTCGGGTTGATATAGCGGCATGTAGGCGCTAGTGATTCGATTTGATATAGCGGCATGTAGGCGCTAGTGATTCGAGTTGATATAGCGGTATGTTACTGCTAGTAATTCGATTTGATATAGTGGCATGAGGGCGCTAGTGATTCGGGTTGATATATCAGCCTGTAGGCGCTAGTGATTCGAGATGACATAGCGGCATGTAGGCGCTAGTGATTCGGGTTGATATAGCGGTATGTTACTGCTAGTAATTCGAATTGATATAGCGACATGTTAGTGCTAGTGATTCTAGTTGATATAGCGGCATGAAGGCGCTAGTGATTCGGGTTGATATATCAGCATGTTGGCGCTAGTGATTCGAGTTGACATAGCAGCATGTAGGCGCCAGTGTTTCGAGTGAATATAGCGGCATGAAGGCGCTAGTGATTCGAGTTGATATAGCGACATGTTAGTGCTAGTGATTCGAGTTGATATATTAGCATGTAGGCGCTAGTGATTCGAGTTGAAATAGCGGCATGTAGGCGCTAGTGATTCGGGTTGATACAGCGGCATGTAGGCGCTAGTGATTCGAGTTGATATATCAGCATGTTGGCGCTAGTGATTCGAGTTGATATAGCGGCATGTAAGCTCTAGTGATTCGAGTTGATATAACGGCATGTAGGCGCTAGTGATTCGAGTTGATATAGCGGCATGTAAGCGCTAGTGATTCGTGTTGATATAGCGGCTTGTAGGCACTAGTAATTAGAGTTGTTATAGCGGCATGTACGCACTAGTAATTAGAGTTGATACAGCGGCAAGTAGGCGCTAGTGATTCGGGTTGATATAGCGGCATGTAGGAACTAGTGATTCGGGTTGATATAGCAGCATGTAGGCGCCAGTGAGTCGAGTTGATATAGCGGCATGTTACTGCTAGTAATTCGAGTTGATATAGCGGCAAGTAGGCGCCAGTGATTCGAGTTGATATAGCGGCATGTAGGCGCTAGTGATTCGGGTTGATATAGCGACATGTTACTGCTAGTAATTAGAGTAGATATAGCGGCATGTAGGCACCAGTGATTCGGGTTGATATATCAGCATGTTGGCGCTAGTGATTCGAGATGACATAGCGGCATGTAGGCGCTAGTGATTCGGGTTGATATAGCGGTATGTTACTGCTAGTAATTCGAGTTGATATAGCGGCATGTAGGCGCTAGTGATTCGAGTTGATATAGCGGTATGTTAGTGCTAGTGATTCGAGTTGATATATCAGCATGTAGGTGCTAGTGATTCGAGTTCATATAGCAGCATGTTTCTGCTAGTGATTCGGGTTGATATATATCGACATGTTAGTGCTAGTGATTCGAGTTGATATAGCGGCATGAAGGCGTTTGTGATTCGGGTTGATATATCAGCATGTTGGCGCTAGTGATTCGAGTTGACATAGCGGCATGTAGGCGCTAGTGATTCGGGTTGATATAGCGGCATGTAGGCGCTAGTGATTCGAGTTGATATATCAGCATGTTGGCGCTAGTGATTCGAGTTGATATAGCGGCATGTAAGCTCTAGTGATTCGAGTTGATATAGCGGCATGTAGGCGCTAGTGATGCGAGTTGATATAGCGGCATGTAGGCGCTAATGATTCGAGTTGATATAGCAGCATGTAGGCGCTAGTGATTCGAGTTGATATAGCGGCATGTAAGCGCTAGTGATTCGTGTTTATATAGCGGCATGTAGGCACTAGTAATTAGAGTTGATATAGCGGCATGTACGCACTAGTAGTTAGAGTTGATACAGCGGCAAGTAGGCGCTAGTGATTCGGGTTAATATAGCGGCATGTAGGAACTAGTGATTCGGGTTGATATATCAGCATGTTGGCGCTAGTGATTCGAGTTGACATAGCGGCATGTAGGCGCCAGTGTTTCGAGTGAATATAGCGGCATGAAGGCGCTAGTGATTCGAGTTGATATTGCGAAATGTTAGTGCTAGTGATTCGAGTTGATATATCAGCATGTAGGCACTAGTGATTCGGGTTGATATAGCGGCATTACTGCTAGTAATTCGAGATGATATATCAGCATGTAGGCGCTAGTGATTCGGGTAGTTATAGCGACATGTAGGCGGTAGTGATTCGAATTGATATAGCGGCATGTAGGCACTATTGATTCGGGTTGATATAGCGGCATGTAGACGCTAGTGATTCGAGTTGATATATCAGCATATAGGCGCTAGTGATTCGAGTTGATATAGCGGTATATAGCCGCTAGTGATTCGAGATGATATAGCGGCATGTAGATGCTAGTGATTCAAGTTGATATAGCAGTATGTAGGCGCTAGTAATTAGAGTTGATATAGCGGCATGTAGGTGCTAGTGATTCGGGTTGATATAGTGGCATGTAGGCACCAGTGATTCGAGTTGATATAGCGGCATGTAGGCGCTAGTAATTCGAGATAATATAGCGGCATGTAGGCGCTAGTAATTCGAGATGATATAGCGGTATGTAGGCGCTAGTGATTCGAGTTGATATAACGGCATGTAGGCGCCAATGATTCGAGTTGATATAGCAGCATGTAGGCGCTAGTGATTCGAGTTGATATAGCGGCATGTAAGCGCTAGTGATTCGTGTTGATATAGCGGCATGTAGGCACTAGTAATTAGAGTTGATATAGCGGCATGTACGCACTAGTAGTTAGAGTTGATACAGCGGCAAGTAGGCGCTAGTGATTCGGGTTGATATAGCGGCATGTAGGAACTAGTGATTCGGGTTGATATAGCGGCATGTAAGCGCCAGTGAGTCGAGTTGATATAGCGGCATGTAACTGCTAGTAATTCGAGTTGATATAGCGGCAAGTAGGCGCCAGTGATTCGGGTTGATATAGCGACATGTTACTGCTAGTAATTAGTGTTGATATAGCGGCATGTAGGCACCAGTGATTCGAGTTGATATATCAGCATGTTGGCGCTAGTGATTCGAGATGACATAGCGGCATGTAGGCGCTAGTGATTCGGGTTGATATAGCGGTATGTTACTGCTAGTAATTCGAGTTAATATAGCGGCAAGTAGGCGCCAGTGATTCGAGTTGATATAGCGGCATGTTACTGCTAGTAATTCGAGTTAATATAGCGGCAAGTAGGCGCCAGTGATTCGAGTTGATATAGCGGCATGTAGGCGCCAGTGAGTCGACTTGATATAGCGGCATGTTACTGCTAGTAATTCGAGTTAATATAGCGGCAAGTAGGCGCCAGTGATTCGTGTTGATATAGCGGCATGTAGGCGCCAATGATTCGAGGTGATATAGCGGCATGTAGGCACTAGTGATTCGGGTTGATATAGCGACATGTTACTGCTAGTAATTAGAGTTGATATAGCGGCATGTAGGCACCAGTGATTCGAGTTGATATATCAGCATGTTGGCGCTAGTGATTCTAGATGACATAGCGGCATGTAGGCGCCAGTGTTTCGAGTGAATATAGCGGCATGAAGGCGCTAGTGATTCGGGTTGATATAGCGGCATTACTGCTAGTAATTCGAGTTGATATAGCGGCATGTTTCTGCTAGTGATTCGGGTTGAAATATATCGACATGTTAGTGCTAGTGATTCGAGTTGATATAGCGGCATGAAGGCGCTAGTGATTCGGGTTGATATATCAGCATGTTGGCGCTAGTGATTCGAGTTGACATAGCGGCATGTAGGCGCCAGTGTTTCGAGTGAATATAGCGGCTCGAAGGCGCTAGTGATTCGAGTTGATATTGCGAAATGTTAGTGCTAGTGATTCGAGTTGATATATCAGCATGTAGGCGCTAGTGATTCGGGTTGATATAGCGGCATTACTGCTAGTAATTCGAGATGATATATCAGCATGTAGGCGCTAGTGATTCGGGTAATTATAGCGACATGTAGGCGCTAGTGATTCGAGTTGATATAGCGGCATGTAGACGCTAGTGATTCGAGTTGATATATCAGCATATAGGCGCTAGTGATTCGAGTTGATATAGCGGTATATAGGCGCTAGTGATTCGAGATGATATAGCGGCATGTAGATGTTAGTGATTCGAGTTGATATAGCAATATGTAGGCGCTAGTAATTAGAGTTGATATAGCGGCATGTAGGCGCTAGTGATTCGGGTTGATATAGTGGCATGTAGGCACCAGTGATTCGAGTTGATATAACGGCATGTTACTGCTAGTAATTCGAGATGATATAGCGGCATGTAGGGGCTAGTGATTCGAGTTGATATAGCGGCATGTAGGGGCTAGTGATTCGAGTTGATATAACGGCATGTTACTGCTAGTAATTCGAGATGATATAGCGGCATGTAGGCGCTAGTGATTCGGGTTGATATAGCGGCATTACTGCTAGTAATTCGAGATGATATATCAGCATGTAGGCGCTAGTGATTCGGGTAGTTATAGCGACATGTAGGCGCTAGTGATTCGAGTTGATATATCAGCATGTAGGCACTAGTGATTCGGGTTGACATAGCGGCATGTAGGCGCTAGTGATTCGAGTTGATATAGCGGCATTATAGTGCTAGTGATTCGAGTTGATATAGCGGCATGTAGGCGCTAGTCATTCGAGTTGATATAGCGGCATGTAGGCACTAGTGATTCGGTTAGACATAGCGGCATGTAGGCGCTAGTGATTCGAGTTGATATAGCGGCATTATAGTGCTAGTGATTCGAGTTGATATAGCGGCATGAAGGCGCTAGTGATTCGGGTTGATATATCAGCATGTTGGCGCTAGTGATTCGAGTTGACATAGCGGCATGTAGGCGCCAGTGTTTCGAGTGAATATAGCGGCTCGAAGGCGCTAGTGATTCGAGTTGATATTGCGAAATGTTAGTGCTAGTGATTCGAGTTGATATATCAGCATGTAGGCGCTAGTGATTCGGGTTGATATAGCGGCATTACTGCTAGTAATTCGAGATGATATATCAGCATGTAGGCGCTAGTGATTCGGGTAATTATAGCGACATGTAGGCGCTAGTGATTCGAGTTGATATAGCGGCATGTAGACGCTAGTGATTCGAGTTGATATATCAGCATATAGGCGCTAGTGATTCGAGTTGATATAGCGGTATATAGGCGCTAGTGATTCGAGATGATATAGCGGCATGTAGATGCTAGTGATTCGAGTTGATATAGCAATATGTAGGCGCTAGTAACTAGAGTTGATATAGCGGCATGTAGGCGCTAGTGATTCGGGTTGATATAGTGGCATGTAGGCACCAGTGATTCGAGTTGATATAACGGCATGTTACTGCTAGTAATTCGAGATGATATAGCGGCATGTAGGGGCTCGTGATTCGAGTTGATATAGCGGCATGTAGGGGCTAGTGATTCGAGTTGATATAACGGCATGTTACTGCTAGTAATTCGAGATGATATAGCGGCATGTAGGGGCTAGTGATTCGGGTTGATATAGCGGCATGTAGGGGCTAGTGATTCGAGTTGATATAACGGCATGTTACTGCTAGTAATTCGAGTTAATATAGCGGCAAGTAGGCGCCAGTGATTCGGGTTGATATAGCGGCATGTAGGCGCCAATGATTCGAGGAGATATAGCGGCATGTAGGCACTAGTGATTCGGGTTGATATAGCGACATGTTACTGCTAGTAATTAGAGTTGATATAGCGGCATGTAGGCACCAGTGATTCGAGTTGATATATCAGCATGTTGGCGCTAGTGATTCTAGATGACATAGCGGCATGTAGGCGCCAGTGTTTCGAGTGAATATAGCGGCATGAAGGCGCTAGTGATTCGGGTTGATATAGCGGCATTACTGCTAGTAATTCGAGTTGATATAGTGGCATGTTTCTGCTAGTGATTCGGGTTGAAATATATCGACATATTAGTGCTAGTGATTCGAGTTGATATAGCGGCATGAAGGCGCTAGTGATTCGGGTTGATATATCAGCATGTTGGCGCTAGTGATTCGAGTTGACATAGCGGCATGTAGGCGCCAGTGTTTCGAGTGAATATAGCGGCTCGAAGGCGCTAGTGATTCGAGTTGATATTGCGAAATGTTAGTGCTAGTGATTCGAGTTGATATATCAGCATGTAGGCGCTAGTGATTCGGGTTGATATAGCGGCATTACTGCTAGTAATTCGAGATGATATATCAGCATGTAGGCGCTAGTGATTCGGGTAATTATAGCGACATGTAGGCGCTAGTGATTCGAGTTGATATAGCGGCATGTAGACACTAGTGATTCGAGTTGATATATCAGCATATAGGCGCTAGTGATTCGAGTTGATATAGCGGTATATAGGCGCTAGTGATTCGAGATGATATAGCGGCATGTAGATGCTAGTGATTCGAGTTGATATAGCAATATGTAGGCGCTAGTGATTCGGGTTGATATAGTGGCATGTAGGCACCAGTGATTCGAGTTGATATAACGGCATGTTACTGCTAGTAATTCGAGATGATATAGCGGCATGTAGGGGCTAGTGATTCGAGTTGATATAGCGGCATGTAGGGGCTAGTGATTCGAGTTGATATAACGGCATGTTACTGCTAGTAATTCGAGATGATATAGCGGCATGTAGGGGCTAGTGATTCGGGTTGATATAGCGGCATGTAGGGGCTAGTGATTCGAGTTGATATAACGGCATGTTACTGCTAGTAATTCGAGATGATATAGCGGCATGTAGGCGCTAGTGATTCGGGTTGATATAGCGGCATTACTGCTAGTAATTCGAGATGATATATCAGCATGTAGGCGCTAGTGATTCGGGTAGTTATAGCGACATGTAGGCGCTAGTGATTCGAGTTGATATATCAGCATGTAGGCACTAGTGATTCGGGTTGACATAGCGGCATGTAGGCGCTAGTGATTCGAGTTGATATAGCGGCATTATAGTGCTAGTGATTCGAGTTGATATAGCGGCATGTAGGCGCTAGTCATTCGAGTTGATATAGCGGCATGTAGGCACTAGTGATTCGGTTAGACATAGCGGCATGTAGGCGCTAGTGATTCGAGTTGATATAGCGGCATTATAGTGCTAGTGATTCGAGTTGATATAGCGGCATGTAGGCGCTAGTCATTCGAGTTTATATAGCAGCATGTAGGCACTAGTGATTCGAGTTGATATAGCATCATGTAGGCGCTAGTGATTCGAGTTGATATAGCGTCATGTAGGCGCTAGTGATTAGAGTTGATATAGCGGCATGTAGGCGCTAGTGATTCGGGTTGACATAGCGGCATGTAGGCACTAGTGATTCGAGTTGATATAGCGGTATGTTAGTGCTAGTGATTCGAGTTGATATATCAGCATGTAGGTGCTAGTGATTCGAGTTGATATAGCAGCATGTTTCTGCTAGTGATTCGGGTTGATATATATCGACATGTTAGTGCTAGTGATTCGAGTTGATATAGCGGCATGAAGGCGCTAGTGATTCGGGTTCATATATCAGCATGTTGGCGCTAGTGATTCGAGTTGACATAGCGGCATGTAGGTGCCAGTGTTTCGAGTGAATATAGCGGCATGAAGGCGCTAGTGATTCGATTTGATATAGCGACATATTAGTGCTAGTGATTCGAGTTGATATATTAGCATGTAGGCGCTAGTGATTCGAGTTGATATAGCGGCATGTAAGCTCTAGTGATTCGAGTTGATATAGCGGCATGTAGGCGCTAGTGATGCGAGTTGATATAGCGGCATGTAGGCGCTAATGATTCGAGTTGATATATCAGCATGTAGGCGCTAGTGATTCTAGTTGATATAGCGGCATGTAAGCGCTAGTGATTCGTGTTGATATAGCGGCATATAGGCACTAGTAATTATAGTTGATATAGCGGCATGTACGCACTAGTAGTTAGAGTTGATACAGCGGCAAGTAGGCGCTAGTGATTCGGGTTGATATAGCGGCATGTAGGAACTAGTGATTCGGGTTGATATAGCGGCATGTAGGCACTATTGATTCGGGTTGATATAGCGGCATGTAGACGCTAGTGATTCGAGTTGATATATCAGCATATAGGCGCTAGTGATTCGAGTTGATATAGCGGTATATAGGCGCTAGTGATTCGAGATGATATAGCGGCATGTAGATGCTAGTGATTCGAGTTGATATAGCAGTATGTAGGCGCTAGTAATTATAGTTGATATAGCGGCATGTAGGCGCTAGTGATTCGGGTTGATATAGCGTCATGTAGGCGCTAGTGATTAGAGTTGATATAGCGGCATGTAGGCGCTAGTGATTCGGGTTGACATAGCGGCATGTAGGCACTAGTGATTCGAGTTGATATAGCGGTATGTTAGTGCTAGTGATTCGAGTTGATATATCAGCATGTAGGTGCTAGTGATTCGAGTTGATATAGCAGCATGTTTCTGCTAGTGATTCGGGTTGATATATATCGACATGTTAGTGCTAGTGATTCGAGTTGATATAGCGGCATGAAGGCGCTAGTGATTCGGGTTGATATATCAGCATGTTGGCGCTAGTGATTCGAGTTGACATAGCGGCATGTAGGCGCCAGTGTTTCGAGTGAATATAGCGGCATGAAGGCGCTAGTGATTCGAGTTGATATTGCGAAATGTTAGTGCTAGTGATTCGAGTTGATATATCAGCATGTAGGCGCTAGTGATTCGGGTTGATATAGCGGCATTACTGCTAGTAATTCGAGATGATATATCAGCATGTAGGCGCTAGTGATTCGGGTAGTTATAGCGACATGTAGGCGCTAGTGATTCGAGTTGATATAGCGGCATGTAGGCACTATTGATTCGGGTTGATATAGCGGCATGTAGACGCTAGTGATTCGAGTTGATATATCAGCATGTTGGCGCTAGTGATTTGAGTTCATATAGCGGTATATAGGCGCTAGTGATTCGAGATGATATAGCGGCATGTAGATGCTAGTGATTCGAGTTGATATAGCAGTATATAGGCGCTAGTAATTAGAGTTGATATAGCGGCATGTAGGCGCTAGTGATTCGGGTTGATATAGCGTCATGTAGGCGCTAGTGATTATAGTTGATATAGCGGTATGTTAGTGCTAGTGATTCGAGTTGATATATCAGCATGTAGGTGCTAGTGATTCGAGTTGATATAGCAGCATATTTCTGCTAGTGATTCGGGTTGATATATATCGACATGTTAGTGCTAGTGATTCGAGTTGATATAGCGGCATGAAGGCGCTAGTGATTCGGGTTGATATATCAGCATGTTGGCGCTAGTGATTCGAGTTGACATAGCGGCATGTAGGTGCCAGTGTTTCGAGTGAATATAGCGGCATGAAGGCGCTAGTGATTCGATTTGATATAGCGACATGTTAGTGCTAGTGATTCGAGTTGATATATTAGCATGTAGGCGCTAGTGATTCGAGATGATATAGCAGCATGTTTCTGCTAGTGATTCGGGTTGATATATATCGACATGTTAACGCTAGTGATTCGAGTTGAAATAGCGGCATGTAGGCGCTAGTGATTCGGGTTGATATAGCGGCATGTAGGCGCTAGTGATTCGAGTTGATATATCAGCATGTTGGCGCTAGTGATTCGAGTTGATATAGCGGCATGTAAGCTCTAGTGATTCGAGTTGATATAGCGGCATGTAGGCGCTAGTGATTCGAGTTGATATAGCGGCATGTAGGCGCTAATGATTCGTGTTGATATAGCGGCATGTAGGCACTAGTAATTAGAGTTGATATAGCGGCATGTACGCACTAGTAGTTAGAGTTGATACAGCGGCAAGTAGGCGCTAGTGATTCGGGTTGATATAGCGGCATGTAGGAACTAGTGATTCGGGTTGATATAGCGGCATGTAGGCGCCAGTGAGTCGAGTTGATATAGCGGCATGTAGGCGCTAGTGATTCGGGTTGATATAGCGGCATGTAGGCGCCAATGATTCGAGGTGATATAGCGGCATGTAGGCACTAGTGATTCGGGTTGATATAGCGGCATGTAGGAACTAGTGATTCGGGTTGATATAGCGGCATGTAGGCGCCAGTGAGTCGAGTTGATATAGCGGCATGTTACTGCTAGTAATTCGAGTTGATATAGCGGCAAGTAGGCGCCAGTGTTTCGAGTTGATATAGCGGCATGAAGGCGCTAGTGATTCGAGTTGATATTGCGAAATGTTAGTGCTAGTGATTCGAGTTGATATATCAGCATGTAGGCGCTAGTGATTCGGGTTGATATAGCGGCATTACTGCTAGTAATTCGAGTTGATATAGCGGCATGCTTCTGCTAGTGATTCGGGTTGAAATATATCGACATGTTAGTGCTAGTGATTCGAGTTGATATAGCGGCATGTAGGCGCTAGTGATTCGGGTTGATATAGCGGCATGTAGGCGCTAGTGATTCGAGTTGATATATCAGCATGTTGGCGCTAGTGATTCGTGTTGATATAGCGGCATGTAAGCTCTAGTGATTCGAGTTGATATAGCGGCATGTAGGCGCTAGTGATGCGAGTTGATATAGCAGCATGTAGGCGCTAGTGATTCGAGTTGATATATCAGCATGTTGGCGCTAGTTATTCGAGTTGATATAGCGGCATGTAAGCTCTAGTGATTCGAGTTGATATAGCGGCATGTAGGCGCTAGTGATGCGAGTTGATATAGCGGCATGTAGGCGCTAATGATTCGTGTTGATATAGCGGCATGTAGGCACTAGTAATTAGAGTTGATATAGCGGCATGTACGCACTAGTAGTTAGAGTTGATACAGCGGCAAGTAGGCGCTAGTGATTCGGGTTGATATAGCGGCATGTAGGAACTAGTGATTCGGGTTGATATAGCGGCATGTAGGCGCCAGTGAGTCGAGTTGATATAGCGGCATGTTACTGCTAGTAATTCGAGTTAATATAGCGGCAAGTAGGCGCCAGTGATTCGAGTTGATATAGCGGCATGTAGGCGCTAGTGATTCGGGTTGATATAGTGGCATGTAGGCGCCAATGATTCGAGGTGATATAGCGGCATGTAGGCACTAGTGATTCGGGTTGATATAGCGACATGTTACTGCTAGTAATTAGAGTTGATATAGCGGCATGTAGGCACCAGTGATTCGAGTTGATATATCAGCATATTGGCGCTAGTGATTCTAGATGACATAGCGGCATGTAGGCGCCAGTGTTTCGAGTGAATATAGCGGCATGAAGGCGCTAGTGATTCGAGTTGATATTGCGAAATGTTAGTGCTAGTGATTCGAGTTGATATATCAGCATGCAGGCGCTAGTGATTCGGGTTGATATAGCGGCATTACTGCTAGTAATTCGAGTTGATATAGCGGCATGTTTCTGCTAGTGATTCGAGTTGATATAGCGGCATTATAGTGCTAGTGATTCGAGTTGATATAAGGGCATGTAGGCGCTAGTCATTCGAGTTTATATAGCAGCATGTAGGCACTAGTGATTCGAGTTGATATAGCATCATGTAGGCGCTAGTGATTCGAGTTGATATAGCGTCATGTAGGTGCTAGTGATTAGAGTTGATATAGCGGCATGTAGGCGCTAGTGATTCGGGTTGACATAGCGGCATGTAGGCACTAGTGATTCGGGTTGATATAGCGGCATGTAGGCGCTAGTGATTCGAGTTGATATAGCAGCATGTAGGCGCTAGTGATTCGATTTGATATAGCGGCATGTAGGCGTTAGTGATTCGAGTTGATATAGCTGCATGTAGGCACTAGTGATTCGATTTGATATAGCGGCATGTAGGCGCTAGTGATTCGGGTTGATATAGCGGCATGTTACTGCTAGTAATTTGATTTGATATAGCAGCATGTAGGCGCTAGTGATTCGGCTTGATATAGCGGCATGTAGGCGCTAGTGATTCGAGTTGATATAGCAGCATGTAGGCGATAGTGATTCGGCGTGATATAGCGGCATGTAGGCGCTAGTGATTCGAGTTGATATAGCGGCATGTAGGCGCTAGTGATTCGTGTTGATATAGCAGCATGTAGGCGCTAGAAATTCGAGTTGATATAGCAGCATGTAGGCACTACTGATTCGATTTGATATAGCAGAATGTAGGCACTAGTGATTCGATTTGATATAGTGGCATGTAGGAGCTAGTGATTCGGATTGATATAGCGGCATGTAGGCGCTAGTGATTCGAGTTGATATAGCGGTATGTTACTGCTAGTAATTCGAGTTGATATAGCGGCATGTAGGCGCTAGTGATTCGAGTTGATATATCAGCATGTAGGTGCTAGTGATTCGAGTTGATATATCAGCCTGTAGGCGCTAGTGATTCGAGTAGATATAGCGGCATGTTACTGCTAGTAATTCGGGTTGATATAGCGACATGTTAGTGCTAGTGATTCGAGTTGATATATCAGCATGTAGGCGCTAGTGATTCGAGATGACATAGCGGCATGTAGGCGCTAGTGAATCGGGTTGATATAGCGGTATGTTACTGCTAGTAATTCGAGTTGAATATAGCGGCATGTAGGCGCTAGTGATTCGAGTTGATATAGCGGCATGTTAGTGCTAGTGATTCGAGTTGATATATCAGCATGTAGGTGCTCGTGATTCGGGTTGATATATCAGCATGTTGGCGCTAGTGATTCGAGTTGACATAGCGGCATGTAGGCGCCAGTGTTTCGAGTGAATATAGTGGCATGAAGGCGCTAGTGATTCGAGTAGATATAGCGACATGTTAGTGCTAGTGAATCGAGTTGATATATCAGCATGTAGGCTCTAGTGATTCGAGTTGAAATAGCGGCATGTAGGCGCTAGTGATTCGGGTTGATATAGCGGCATGTAGGCGCTAGTTATTCGAGTTGATATAGCGGTATGTTACTGCTAGTAATTCGAGTTGATATAGCGGCATGTAGGCGCTAGTGAATCGGGTTGATATAGCGGTATGTTACTGCTAGTAATTCGAGTTGATATAGCGGCATGTAGGCGCTAGTGATTCGAGTTGATATAGCGGCATGTTAGTGCTAGTGATTCGAGTTGATATATCAGCATGTAGGTGCTAGTGATTCGAGTTGATATAGCGGCATGAAGGCGCTAGTGATTCGGGTTGATATATCAGCATGTTGGCGCTAGTGATTCGAGTTGACATAGCGGCATGTAGGCGCCAGTGTTTCGAGTGAATATAGTGGCATGAAGGCGCTAGTGATTCGAGTAGATATAGCGACATGTTAGTGCTAGTGAATCGAGTTGATATATCAGCATGTAGGCGCTAGTGATTCGAGTTGAAATAGCGGCATGTAGGCGCTAGTGATTCGGGTTGATATAGCGGCATGTAGGCGCTAGTGATTCGAGTTGATATAGCAGCATGTAGGCGCTAGAAATTCGAGTTGATATAGCGGCATGTAGTGGCTAGAAATTCGAGTTGATATAGCAGCATGTAGGCACTACTGATTCGATTTGATATAGCAGAATGTAGGCACTAGTGATTCGATTTGATATAGTGGCATGTAGGTGCTAGTGATTCGGATTGATATAACGGCATGTAGGCGCTAGTGATTCGATTTGATATAGCGGTATGTTACTGCTAGTAATTCGAGTTGATATAGCGGCATGTAGGCGCTAGTGATTCGAGTTGATATATCAGCATGTAGGTGCTAGTGATTCGAGTTGATATATCAGCCTGTAGGCGCTAGTGATTCGGGTTGATATAGCGGCATGTAGGCGCTAGTGATTCGAGTTGATATAGCGGCATGTAGGCTCTAGTGATTCGAGTTGATATAGCGGCATGTAAGTGCTAGTGATTCGTGTTGATATAGCGGCATGTAGGCACTAGTAATTCGAGTTGATATAGCGGCATGTAGGCGCTAGTGATTCGAGTTGATATATCAGCATGTAGGTGCTAGTGATTCGAGTTGATATATCAGCCTGTAGGCGCTAGTGATTCGAGTAGATATAGCGGCATGTTACTGCTAGTAATTCGGGTTGATATAGCGACATGTTAGTGCTAGTGATTCGAGTTGATATATCAGCATGTAGGCGCTAGTGATTCGAGATGACATAGCGGCATGTAGGCGCTAGTGAATCGGGTTGATATAGCGGCATGTTACTGCTAGTAATTCGAGTTGAATATAGCGGCATGTAGGCGCTAGTGATTCGAGTTGATATAGCGGCATGTTAGTGCTAGTGATTCGAGTTGATATAGCGGCATGTAGGTGCTCGTGATTCGGGTTGATATATCAGCATGTTGGCGCTAGTGATTCGAGTTGACATAGCGGCATGTAGGCGCCAGTGTTTCGAGTGAATATAGTGGCATGAAGGCGCTAGTGATTCGAGTAGATATAGCGACATGTTAGTGCTAGTGAATCGAGTTGATATATCAGCATGTAGGCGCTAGTGATTCGAGTTGAAATAGCGGCATGTAGGCGCTAGTGATTCGGGTTGATATAGCGGCATGTAGGCGCTAGTTATTCGAGTTGATATAGCGGTATGTTACTGCTAGTAATTCGAGTTGATATAGCGGCATGTAGGCGCTAGTGAATCGGGTTGATATAGCGGTATGTTACTGCTAGTAATTCGAGTTGATATAGCGGCATGTAGGCGCTAGTGATTCGAGTTGATATAGCGGCATGTTAGTGCTAGTGATTCGAGTTGATATATCAGCATGTAGGTGCTAGTGATTCGAGTTGATATAGCGGCATGAAGGCGCTAGTGATTCGGGTTGATATATCAGCATGTTGGCGCTAGTGATTCGAGTTGACATAGCGGCATGTAGGCGCCAGTGTTTCGAGTGAATATAGTGGCATGAAGGCGCTAGTGATTCGAGTAGATATAGCGACATGTTAGTGCTAGTGATTCGAGTTGATATATCAGCATGTAGGCGCTAGTGATTCGAGTTGAAATAGCGGCATGTAGGCGCTAGTGATTCGGGTTGATATAGCGGCATGTAGGCGCTAGTGATTCGAGTTGATATAGCAGCATGTAGGCGCTAGAAATTCGAGTTGATATAGCGGCATGTAGTGGCTAGAAATTCGAGTTGATATAGCAGCATGTAGGCACTACTGATTCGATTTGATATAGCAGAATGTAGGCACTAGTGATTCGATTTGATATAGTGGCATGTAGGTGCTAGTGATTCGGATTGATATAACGGCATGTAGGCGCTAGTGATTCGATTTGATATAGCGGTATGTTACTGCTAGTAATTCGAGTTGATATAGCGGCATGTAGGCGCTAGTGATTCGAGTTGATATATCAGCATGTAGGTGCTAGTGATTCGAGTTGATATATCAGCCTGTAGGCGCTAGTGATTCGGGTTGATATAGCGGCATGTAGGCGCTAGTGATTCGAGTTGATATAGCGGCATGTAGGCTCTAGTGATTCGAGTTGATATAGCGGCATGTAAGTGCTAGTGATTCGTGTTGATATAGCGGCATGTAGGCACTAGTAATTAGAGTTGATATAGCGGCATGTACGCGCTAGTAATTAGAGTTGATACAGCGGCAAGTAGGCGCTAGTGATTCGGGTTGATATAGCGGCATGTAGGCACTAGTGATTCTGGTTGATATAGCGGCATGTTACTGCTAGTAATTCGGGTTGATAAGCGACTTAGTAAAAAGTAAATGGCTTTATTTGCCTGCTGGGTAACATGTTTTCTAGCCTTCAAAAAAGATCCATTACTAGAGAGTGTAACACCAAGGTAGTGATAATTGTCTGTGATTTCAAGACCTTGGTCACCTAATTTAAAGTCAAAGTTATTAAGGTTCCTAGCTCCAAAAACAATTACTTTTGTTTTATTAGGGTTTACTACTAATTTCCATTGGGCACAGTAATTATTAAAATGATTCAGGCAGTTTTGAAAGTCGACAGGGTTATTGGAAACAATGACGGTGTCGTCTGCGTAAAGCAGAAGTAGTAGTTTAAGCCAAGTTTCATCACTGAACGTGTCCTCAAGCTGTATGCCAACGGCACCGTTTGCTTCCAGATGTGACTGTAGGTCGTTTAAATATAAAGAAAAGAGGATCGGGCTTAAGTTTTCACCCTGCCGGACACCGATTTCTGATGAGAAGAATGGCGATTGGTTACCATTATGGGTTACACATGATTTTATATTCCGATACATATTATATATAACCTGGAACAACTTACCATTAATAAAATTTTGCAAAAGCTTGTGCCATAAACCGAAACGCCATATTTTATCAAAACATTGTGAAAAATCTATAAAGGAACAGAATAGCTTCTGTTTTCGTTTCTTAAGTATTTCAACAAGGGAGAGTAATGTAAAAATATGATCAGAACACGAGTATCCGTTTCTAAACCTTGCCTGATTTTCATTTAATAATTGGGAGTCTTCAACATAGCTTGTTAGTCTAAGATTAAGTAGAGCTGTGAATAGTTTACCTAGGCATGATATTATTGTAATTGGTCTGTATGATCCTGTGTCACCAGGATCTCCTTTATTTTTATATATTGGAATTATAGCCACGATCTTGGTACGATTCCTGAGTCTAGGATACAGTTAAATAGGCGGTTATATATTGGTAATAGGGAGTCTTTTGTGGCTTTAATATATTCGTTTAGGATGTTGTCTGTCGGGCTAGACGCTTTACCATTATTTAATTTATTGATACACTTTAGGATTTCTTGGTCGGTAAT
>JABXNX010000460.1:0-16890 GCA_014843695.1 Archivesica marissinica | reverse complement strand
ACTATCCGAATAGCAAACAGCATAGAGCCTGATCAGACGGCACGTTCTGTGCCGTCTGATCTGGCTCTATGCTGTTTGCAAAGGTGATTTTATCTGCCGCTAGCATGCAGAGTTAATTAGTTTTCGTTTTGACAGCATAATTATTACAATGTGGTTCATTCTAACAACCAGTTTTTGAATTTCTGTCTAATGTTATTAACGTAATTGGAGTCAGTCCTGTATATCCGTTCGTTTATACCTGAATTCCATCACGTAAATTCGAATAATTTCTTAAGCACATGGGGACACCGGTCCTTTCAAAGGGGGTGGGGAACGTTTAAAATATATAGATCCTGCATATCCGTTCGTTTATACCTGAATTCCATCACGTAAGTTCGAATAATTTCTTAAGCACATGGGGACACCGGTCCTTTCAAAGGGGGTGGGGTACTTTAAAAATATAGATATTGGATAAAGGGTTCCTTAACCCTTTCAACACCACATACCTCTAAATAGGCTTACAAAAAATGTAGATCCAGATCGTCTCATCAGGATCTGTAATATTACAATTTTTAGACAAAATTACGCAATTTGATAAACGAACTGGTTTAAATGTAATTTGTTTTATTAATGTATTGGTCTAAACATATCATGCACCAGTCCATGTCATTTACTTGGTTTTGAATTGGGTTAAGGGGGAGGGGGTATTTGTAATTTGATAACAGTAACTCTCATTTTAAGGAACTGTTGACACTCAAAGAGGTATATAACACATGTATGGTGTTGCTAAATAAAATATTTAACATTTGTAAGCTCAATGTTTCGCCTATTAACCCTTTCAACCCCAAGTAACTGACATGGATTGGTGCATGCTATTTTTAGACCAATAAATTAATAAGAAAATTACCTTTGGACCAGTTCATTTATCAAAATGGGTAATTTTATCTAAAAATAGTAATAATTATTACTGGCAAAAAAGTGCAGATCCTGATGAGACGGCTCGTTACGAGCCGACTCATCTGGATCTACACTTTTCATAAGCCTATTTAGAGGCCTGTGGGGTTGAAAGGGTTAATGACGACAACGTAATGAATTTCAACTTTATGAAATGTATATTTATTCGCAGAAAGAGTTCCGACATCCCAGTTATAGAATGATGTACGTATAGGATATAAGTCGAAAACCATCCGATATGTAAACATATTGGACTGTGTGTTGTTTATATTAGCTCACCTAGCCAGGGATGAGGGTGATGCATTGTGACAGGGTTCCGTCCGTCCGTTGGTTATATTAGCTCACCGAGCCACGGATGAGGGTGATGCATTGCGACAGGGTTCCGTCCGTCCGTTGGTTATATTAGCTCACCTAGCCACGGATGAGGGTGATGCATTGTGACTGGGTTCCGTCCGTCCATTGGTTCTATTAGCTCACCTAGCCACGGATGAAGATGCTGCATTGCGACTGGGTTCCGTCCGTCCGTTCTATTATCTCACCTAGCCACGGATGAAGGTGATGCATTGTGACTGGGTTCCGTCCGTCCATTGGTTATATTAGCTCACCTAGCCACGGATGAACAACACGTCCGTCCGTTGGTTATATTAGCTCACCTAGCCATGGATGAGGATGATGCATTGTGACTGGGTTCCGTCCGTCCGTTGGTAATATTAGCTCACCTAGCCACGGATGAAGGTGATGCATCGTGACTGGGTTCCGTCCGTCCGTTCTATTAGCTCACCTAGCCACGGATGAAGGTGATGCATTGCGACTGGGTTCCGTCCGTCCATTGGTTCTATTATCTCACCTAGCCACGGATGATGGTGATGCATTGTGACTGGGTTCCGTCCGTGCATTGTCCGTCCGTCCGTTATATTAGCTCACCTAGCCATGGATGAAGGTGATGCATCGTGACTGGGTTCCGTCCGTCCGTTATATTAGCTCACCTAGCCACGGATGAAGGTGATGCATTGTGACTGGGTTCCGTCCGTACATTGGTTCTATTAGCTCACCTAGCCACGGATGAAGGTGATGCATTGTGACTGGGTTCCGTCCGTCCGTTCTATTAGCTCACCTAGCCACGGATAGGGTGGTGCATTGTGACTGGGTTCCGTCCGTCCGTTGGTTATATTAGCTCACCTAGCCACGGATGAAGGTGATGCATTGTGACTGGGTTCCGTCCGTCCGTTGGTTATATTAGCTCACCTAGCCACGGATGAAGGTGATGCATCGTGACTGGGTTCCGTCCGTCCGTTCTATTAGCTCACCTAGCCACGGATGAAGGTGATGCATCGTGACTGGGTTCCGTCCGTCCGTTGGTTATATTAGCTCACCTAGCCACGGATGAAGGTGATGCATTGTGACTGGGTTCCGTCCGTCCGTTGGTTCTATTAGCTCACCTAGCCACGGATGAAGGTGATGCATTGTGACTGGGTTCCGTCCGTCCGTTGGTTATATTAGCTCACCTAGCCACGGATGAAGGTGATGCATTGTGACTGGGTTCCGTCCGTCCGTTGGTTATATTAGCTCACCTAGCCACGGATGAGGGTGATGCATTGTGACTGGGTTCCGTCCGTCCGTTGGTTATATTAGCTCACCTAGCCACGGATGAAGGTGGTGCATTGTGACTGGGTTCCGTCCGTCCGTTGGTTATATTAGCTCACCTAGCCACGGATGAAGGTGATGCATTGTGACTGGGTTCCGTCCGTCCGTTGGTTATATTAGCTCACCTAGCCACGGATGAGGGTGATGCATTGTGACTGGGTTCCGTCCGTCCGTTGGCTATATTATCTCACCTAGCCACGGATGAAGGTGGTGCATTGTGACTGGGTTCCGTCCGTTCGTTGGTTATATTAGCTCACATAGCCACGGATGAAGGTGCTGCATCGTGACTGGGTTCCGTCTGTCCGTTCTATTAGCTCACGTAGCCACGGATGAAGGTGGTGCATTGTGACTGGGTTCCGTCCGTCCATTGGTTCTATTAGCTCACCTAGCCACGGATGAAGATGCTGCATTGCGACTGGGTTCCGTCCGTCCGTTCTATTATCTCACCTAGCCACGGATGAAGGTGGTGCATTGTGACTGGGTTCCGTCCGTCCATTGGTTATATTAGCTCACCTAGCCACGGATGAGGATGGTGCATTGTGACTAGGTTCTGTCCGTCCGTTGGTTATATTAGCTCACCTAGCCACGGATGAGGATGATGCATTGTGACAGGGTTCTGTCCGTCCGTTGGTACTATTAGCTCACCTAGCCACGGATGAAGGTGAGGCATCGTGACTGGGTTCCGTCCGTCCGTTCTATTAGCTCACCTAGCCACGGATGAAGGTGATGCATTGCGACTGGGTTCCGTCCGTCCATTGGTTCTATTATCTCACCTAGCCACGGATGATGGTGATGCATTGTGACTGGGTTCCGTCCGTGCGTTGGGGTTCCGTCCGTCCGTTCTATTAGCTCACCTAGCCACGGATGAGGGTGATGTATTGTGACTGGGTTCCGTCCGTCCGTTGGTTATATTAGCTCACCTAGCCACGGATGAAGGTGATGCATTGTGACTGGGTTCCGTCCGTCTGTTGGCTATATTATCTCACCTAGCCACGGATGAGGGTGATGCATTGTGACTGGGTTCCGTCCGTCTGTTGGCTATATTATCTCACCTAGCCACGGATGAAGGTGGTGCATTGTGACTGGGTTCCGTCCGTTCGTTGGTTATATTAGCTCACATAGCCACGGATGAAGGTGCTGCATCGTGACTGGGTTCCGTCTGTCCGTTCTATTAGCTCACGTAGCCACGGATGAAGGTGGTGCATTGTGACTGGGTTCCGTCCGTCCATTGGTTCTATTAGCTCACCTAGCCACGGATGAAGATGCTGCATTGCGACTGGGTTCCGTCCGTCCGTTCTATTATCTCACCTAGCCACGGATGAAGGTGGTGCATTGTGACTGGGTTCCGTCCGTCCATTGGTTATATTAGCTCACCTAGCCACGGATGAGGATGGTGCATTGTGACTAGGTTCTGTCCGTCCGTTGGTTATATTAGCTCACCTAGCCACGGATGAGGATGATGCATTGTGACAGGGTTCTGTCCGTCCGTTGGTACTATTAGCTCACCTAGCCACGGATGAAGGTGATGCATTGTGACTGGGTTCCGTCCGTCCGTTCTATTAGCTCACCTAGCCACGGATGAGGGTGATGCATTGTGACTGGGTTCCGTCCGTCCGTTGGTTATATTAGCTCACCTAGCCACGGATGAAGGTGATGCATTGTGACTGGGTTCCGCCCGTCCGTTGGTTATATTAGCTCACCTAGCCACGGATGAAGGTGATGCATTGTGACTGGGTTCCGTCCGTCCGTTGGTTATATTAGCTCACCTAGCCACGGATGAAGGTGATGCATTGTGACTGGGTTCCGTCCGTCCGTTGGTTATATTAGCTCACCTAGCCACGGATGAAGGTGATGCATTGTGACTGGGTTCCGTCCGTCCGTTGGTTATATTAGCTCACCTAGCCACGGATGAAGGTGATGCATTGTGACTGGGTTCCGTCCGTCCGTTGGTTATATTATCTCACCTAGCCACGGATGAAGGTGATGCATTGTGACTGGGTTCCGCCCGTTCTATTAGCTCACCTAGCCACGGATGAAGGTGATGCATTGTGACTGGGTTCCGTCCGTCCGTTCTATTAGCTCACCTAGCCACGGATGAAGGTGATGCATTGTGACTGGGTTCCGTCCGTCCGTTGGTTATATTAGCTCACCTAGCCACGGATGAAGGTGATGCATTGTGACTGGGTTCCGTCCGGTTCTATTAGCTCACCTAGCCACGGATGAGGTGATGCATTGTGACTGGGTTCCGTCCGTCCGTTCTATTAGCTCACCTAGCCACGGATGAAGGTGATGCATTGTGACTGGGTTCCGTCCGTCCGTTGGTTATATTAGCTCACCTAGCCACGGATGAGGGTGATGCATTGTGACTGGGTTCCGTCCGTCCGTTGCGTTATATTAGCTCACCTAGCCACGGATGAGGGTGATGCATTGTGACTGGGTTCCGTCCGTCCGTTGGTTATATTAGCTCACCTAGCCACGGATGAAGGTGAGGCATCGTGACTGGGTTCCGTCCGTCCGTTCTATTAGCTCACCTAGCCACGGATGAAGGTGATGCATTGCGACTGGGTTCCGTCCGTCCATTGGTTCTATTATCTCACCTAGCCACGGATGATGGTGATGCATTGTGACTGGGTTCCGTCCGTGCGTTGGGGTTCCGTCCGTCCGTTCTATTAGCTCACCTAGCCACGGATGAGGGTGATGTATTGTGACTGGGTTCCGTCCGTCCGTTGGTTATATTAGCTCACCTAGCCACGGATGAAGGTGATGCATTGTGACTGGGTTCCGTCCGTCTGTTGGCTATATTATCTCACCTAGCCACGGATGAGGGTGATGCATTGTGACTGGGTTCCGTCCGTCTGTTGGCTATATTATCTCACCTAGCCACGGATGAAGGTGGTGCATTGTGACTGGGTTCCGTCCGTCTGTTTGTTATATTAGCTCACCTAGCTACGGATGAAGGTGATGCATTGTGACTGGGTTCCGTCCGTCCGTTGGTACCATTAGCTCACCTAGCCACGGATGAAGGTGATGCATTGTGACTGGGTTCCGTCCGTCCGTTGGTACCATTAGCTCACCTAGCCACGGATGAAGGTGATGCATTGTGACTGGGTTCCGTCCGTCCGTTGGTTCTATTAGCTCACCTAGCCACGGATGAAGGTGATGTATCGTGACAGGGTTCCGCCCATCCGTTGGTTATATTAGCTCACCTAGTCACGGATGAAGGTGATGCATCGTGACTGGGTTCCGCCCGTCCGTTGGTTATATTAGCTCACCTAGTCACGGATGAAGGTGATGCATCGTGACTGGGTTCCGTCCGTCCGTTGGTTAGATTATCTCACCTAGCCACGGATGAAGGTGATGTATCGTGACAGGGTTCCGCCCATCCGTTGGTTATATTAGCTCACCTAGTCACGGATGAAGGTGATGCATCGTGACTGGGTTCCGCCCGTCCGTTGGTTATATTAGCTCACCTAGTCACGGATGAAGGTGGTGCATTGTGACTGGGTTCCGTCCGTCCATCCATTATATTAGCTTACCTAGCCACGGATGAAGGTGGTGCATTGTGACTGGGTTCTGTCCCGTCCGTCCGTTATATTAGCTTACCTAGCCACGGATGAGGGTGATGCATTGTGACTTGGGTTCCGTCTGTCCGTTGATTATATTAGCTCACCTAGCCACGGATGAGGGTGATGCATTGTGACAGGGTTCCGTCCGTCCGTTGGTTATATTAGCTCACCTAGTCACGGATGAGGGTGATGCATTGTGACAGGGTTCCGTCCGTCCGTTGGTTATATTAGCTCACCTAGCCATGGATGAGGGTGATGCATTGTGACTGGGTTCCGCCCGTCCGTTGGTTATATTAGCTCACCTAGCCACGGATGAAGGTGAGGCATTGTGATTGGGTTCGTCTGTCCGTTGATTATATTAGCTCACCTAGCCATGGATGAGGGTGATGCATTGTGACAGGGTTCCGTCTGTCCGTTGATTATATTAGCTCACCTAGCCACGGATGAGGGTGGTGCATTGTGACAGGGTTCCGTCTGTCCGTTGGTTATATTAGCTCACCTAGCCAGGGATGAGGGTGATGCATTGTGACAGGGTTCCGTCCGTCCGTTGGTTATATTAGCTCACCGAGCCACGGATGAGGGTGATGCATTGCGACAGGGTTCCGTCCGTCCGTTGGTTATATTAGCTCACCTAGCCACGGATGAGGGTGATGCATTGTGACTGGGTTCCGTCCGTCCGTTGGTTATATTAGCTCACCTAGCCACGGATGAAGGTGATGCATTGTGACTGGGCTCCGTCCGTCCGTTCTATTAGCTCACCTAGCCACGGATAGGGTGATGCATTGTGACTGGGTTCCGTCCGTCCGTTGGTTATATTAGCTCACCTAGCCACGGATGAAGGTGATGCATTGTGACTGGGTTCCGCCCATCCGTTGGTTATATTAGGTCACCTAGCCACGGATGAAGGTGATGCATCGTGACTGGGTTCCGTCCGTACGTTGGTTATATTAGCTCACCTAGCCACGGATGAAGGTGATGCATCGTGACTGGGTTCCGTCCGTCTGTTGGTTATATTAGCTCACCTAGCCACGGATGAAGGTGATGCATCGTGACTGGGTTCCGTCCGTACGTTGGTTATATTAGCTCACCTAGCCACGGATGAAGGTGATGCATCGTGACTGGGTTCCGTCCGTCCGTTGGTTAGATTATCTCACCTAGCCACGGATGAGGGTGATGCATTGTGACTGGGTTCCGTCCGCCCGTTGGTTAGATTAGCTCACCTAGCCACGGATGAAGGTTATGCATTGTGACTGGGTTCCGTCCGTCCGTCCATTCTATTAGCTCACCTAGCCACGGATGAGGGTGATGCATTGTGACTGGGTTCCGTCCGTCCGTCCATTCTATTAGCTCACCTAGCCACGGATGAAGGTGATGCATTGTGACTGGGTTCCGTCCGTCCGTTCTATTATCTCACCTAGCCACGGATGAAGGTGATGCATTGTGACTGGGTTCCGTCCGTCCGTTCTATTATCTCACCTAGCCACGGATGAAGGTGATGCATTGTGACTGGGTTCCGTCCGTCGGTTCTATTAGCTCACCTAGCCACGGATGAAGGTGATGCATTGTGACTGGGTACCGTCCCTCCGTTCATTAGCTCACCTAGCCACGGATGAAGGTGATGCATTGTGACTGGGTTCCGTCCGTTCGTTGGTTATATTAGCTCACCTAGCCACGGATGAAGGTGATGCATCGTGACTGGGTTCCGTCCGTCCGTTGGTTATATTAGCTCACCTAGCCACGGATGAAGGTGATGCATTGTGACTGGGTTCCGTCCGTCCATCTGTTATATTAGCTCCTAGCCACGGATGAAGGTGGTGCATTGTGACTGGGTTCCGTCCGTCCGTCCGTTATATTAGCTTACCTAGCCACGGATGAGGGTGATGCATTGTGACTGGGTTCCGTCCGTCCATCCGTTATATTAGCTCACCTAGCCACGGATGAAGGTGATGCATCGTGACTGGGTTCCGTCCGTCCGTTGGTTAGATTATCTCACCTAGCCACGGATGAGGGTGATACATTGTGACTGGGTTCCGTCCGCCCGTTGGTTAGATTAGCTCACCTAGCCATGGATGAAGGTTATGCATTGTGACTGGGTTCCGTCCGTCCGTCCATTCTATTAGCTCACCGAGCCACGGATGAGGGTGATGCATTGTGACTGGGTTCCGTCCGTCCATTCTATTAGCTCACCTAGCCACGGATGAAGGTGATGTATTGTGACAGGGTTCCGTCTGTCCGTTGATTATATTAGCTCACCTAGCAACGGATGAGGGTGGTGCATTGTGACAGGGTTCCGTCCGTTCGTTGGTTATATTAGCTCACATAGCCACGGATGAAGGTGCTGCATCGTGACTGGGTTCCGTCTGTCCGTTCTATTAGCTCACGTAGCCACGGATGAAGGTGGTGCATTGTGACTGGGTTCCGTCCGTCCATTGGTTCTATTAGCTCACCTAGCCACGGATGAAGATGCTGCATTGCGACTGGGTTCCGTCCGTCCGTTCTATTATCTCACCTAGCCACGGATGAAGGTGGTGCATTGTGACTGGGTTCCGTCCGTCCATTGGTTATATTAGCTCACCTAGCCACGGATGAGGATGGTGCATTGTGACTAGGTTCTGTCCGTCCGTTGGTTATATTAGCTCACCTAGCCACGGATGAGGATGATGCATTGTGACAGGGTTCTGTCCGTCCGTTGGTACTATTAGCTCACCTAGCCACGGATGAAGGTGAGGCATCGTGACTGGGTTCCGTCCGTCCGTTCTATTAGCTCACCTAGCCACGGATGAAGGTGATGCATTGCGACTGGGTTCCGTCCGTCCATTGGTTCTATTATCTCACCTAGCCACGGATGATGGTGATGCATTGTGACTGGGTTCCGTCCGTGCGTTGGGGTTCCGTCCGTCCGTTCTATTAGCTCACCTAGCCACGGATGAGGGTGATGTATTGTGACTGGGTTCCGTCCGTCCGTTGGTTATATTAGCTCACCTAGCCACGGATGAAGGTGATGCATTGTGACTGGGTTCCGTCCGTCTGTTGGCTATATTATCTCACCTAGCCACGGATGAGGGTGATGCATTGTGACTGGGTTCCGTCCGTCTGTTGGCTATATTATCTCACCTAGCCACGGATGAAGGTGGTGCATTGTGACTGGGTTCCGTCCGTCTGTTTGTTATATTAGCTCACCTAGCTACGGATGAAGGTGATGCATTGTGACTGGGTTCCGTCCGTCCGTTGGTACCATTAGCTCACCTAGCCACGGATGAAGGTGATGCATTGTGACTGGGTTCCGTCCGTCCGTTGGTACCATTAGCTCACCTAGCCACGGATGAAGGTGATGCATTGTGACTGGGTTCCGTCCGTCCGTTGGTTCTATTAGCTCACCTAGCCACGGATGAAGGTGATGCATCGTGACTGGGTTCCGCCCATCCGTTGGTTATATTAGCTCACCTAGTCACGGATGAAGGTGATGCATCGTGACTGGGTTCCGTCCGTCCGTTGGTTATATTAGCTCACCTAGCCACGGATGAAGGTGATGCATTGTGACTGGGTTCCGTCCGTCCGTTGGTTATATTAGCTCACCTAGCCACGGATGAAGGTGATGCATTGTGACTGGGTTCCGTCCGTCCGTTGGTTATATTAGCTCACCTAGCCACGGATGAAGGTGATGCATTGTGACTGGGTTCCGTCCGTCCGTGTTATATTAGCTCACCTAGCCACGGATGAAGGTGATGCATTGTGACTGGGTTCCGTCCGTCCGTTATATTAGCTCACCTAGCCACGGATGAAGGTGTGCATTGTGACTGGGTTCCGTCCGTCCGTGTATATTAGCTCACCTAGCCACGGATGAGGGTGATGCATTGTGACTGGGTTCCGTCCGTCCGTTGGTTATATTAGCTCACCTAGCCACGGATGAGGTGATGCATTGTGACAGGGTTCCGTCCGTCCGTTGGTTATATTAGCTCACCTAGCCACGGATGAAGGTGATGCATTGTGACTGGGTTCCGTCCGTCCGTTGGTTATATTAGCTCACCTAGCCACGGATGAAGGTGATGCATTGTGACAGGGTTCCGTCCGTCCGTTGGTTATATTAGCTCACCTAGCCACGGATGAAGGTGATGCATTGTGACTGGGTTCCGTCCGTCCGTTGGTTATATTAGCTCACCTAGCCACGGATGAAGGTGATGCATTGTGACTGGGTTCCGTCCGTCCGTTGGTTATATTAGCTCACCTAGCCACGGATGAAGGTGATGTATCGTGACAGGGTTCCGCCCATCCGTTGGTTATATTAGCTCACCTAGTCACGGATGAAGGTGATGCATCGTGACTGGGTTCCGCCCGTCCGTTGGTTATATTAGCTCACCTAGCCACGGATGAAGGTGATGCATCGTGACTGGGTTCCGTCCGTCCGTTGGTTAGATTATCTCACCTAGCCACGGATGAAGGTGATGTATCGTGACAGGGTTCCGCCCATCCGTTGGTTATATTAGCTCACCTAGCCACGGATGAAGGTGATGCATCGTGACTGGGTTCCGCCCGTCCGTTGGTTATATTAGCTCACCTAGCCACGGATGAAGGTGATGCATTGTGACTGGGTTCCGTCCGTCCGTCCATTATATTAGCTCACCTAGCCACGGATGAAGGTGATGCATTGTGACTGGGTTCCGTCCGTCCGTCCGTTATATTAGCTCACCTAGCCACGGATGAGGTGATGCATTGTGACTGGGTTCCGTCCGTCCGTTGGTTATATTAGCTCACCTAGCCACGGATGAGGGTGATGCATTGTGACTGGGTTCCGTCCGTCCGTTGGTTATATTAGCTCACCTAGCCACGGATGAAGGTGATGCATTGTGACTGGGTTCCGTCCGTCCGTTGTTATATTAGCTCACCTAGCCACGGATGAAGGTGATGCATTGTGACTGGGTTCCGTCCGTCCGTTGGTTATATTAGCTCACCTAGCCACGGATGAAGGTGATGCATTGTGACTGGGTTCCGTCCGTCCGTTGGTTATATTAGCTCACCTAGCCACGGATGAAGGTGATGCATTGTGACTGGGTTCCGTCCGTCCGTTGGTTATATTAGCTCACCTAGCCACGGATGAAGGTGATGCATTGTGACTGGGTTCCGTCCGTCCGTTGGTTATATTAGCTCACCTAGCCACGGATGAAGGTGATGCATTGTGACTGGGTTCCGTCCGTCCGTTCTATTAGCTCACCTAGCCACGGATGAAGGTGATGCATTGTGACTGGGTTCCGTCCGTCCGTTGGTTATATTAGCTCACCTAGCCACGGATGAAGGTGATGCATTGTGACTGGGTTCCGTCCGTCCGTTCTATTAGCTCACCTAGCCACGGATGAAGGTGATGCATTGTGACTGGGTTCCGTCCGTCCGTTGGTTATATTAGCTCACCTAGCCACGGATGAAGGTGATGCATTGTGACTGGGTTCCGTCCGTCCGTTTATTACTCACCTAGCACGGATGAGGTGTGCATGTGACGGGTTCCGCCTCCGTGGTTATATTAGCTCACCTAGCCACGGATGAAGGTGATGCATTGTGACTGGGTTCCGTCCGTCCGTTGGTTATTAGCTCACCTAGCCACGGATGAAGGTGATGCATTGTGACTGGGTTCCGTCCGTCCGTTGGTTATATTAGCTCACCTAGCCACGGATGAAGGTGATGCATTGTGACTGGGTTCCGTCCGTCCGTTGGTTATATTAGCTCACCTAGCCACGGATGAAGGTGATGCATTGTGACTGGGTTCCGTCCGTCCGTTGGTTATATTATCTCACCTAGCCACGGATGAAGGTGATGTATCGTGACAGGGTTCCGCCCATCCGTTGGTTATATTAGCTCACCTAGTCACGGATGAAGGTGATGCATCGTGACTGGGTTCCGTCCGTCCGTTGGTTATATTAGCTCACCTAGCCACGGATGAAGGTGGTGCATTGTGACTGGGTTCCGTCCGTCCATCCATTATATTAGCTTACCTAGCCACGGATGAAGGTGGTGCATTGTGACTGGGTTCTGTCCGTCCGTTATATTAGCTTACCTAGCCACGGATGAGGGTGATGCATTGTGACTTGGGTTCCGTCTGTCCGTTGATTATATTAGCTCACCTAGCCACGGATGAGGGTGATGCATTGTGACAGGGTTCCGTCCGTCCGTTGGTTATATTAGCTCACCTAGTCACGGATGAGGGTGATGCATTGTGACAGGGTTCCGTCCGTCCGTTGGTTATATTAGCTCACCTAGCCATGGATGAGGGTGATGCATTGTGACTGGGTTCCGCCCGTCCGTTGGTTATATTAGCTCACCTAGCCACGGATGAAGGTGAGGCATTGTGATTGGGTTCGTCTGTCCGTTGATTATATTAGCTCACCTAGCCATGGATGAGGGTGATGCATTGTGACAGGGTTCCGTCTGTCCGTTGATTATATTAGCTCACCTAGCCACGGATGAGGGTGGTGCATTGTGACAGGGTTCCGTCTGTCCGTTGGTTATATTAGCTCACCTAGCCAGTGATGAGGGTGATGCATTGTGACAGGGTTCCGTCCGTCCGTTGGTTATTTTAGCTCACCGAGCCACGGATGAGGGTGATGCATTGCGACAGGGTTCCGTCCGTCCGTTGGTTATATTAGCTCACCTAGCCACGGATGAGGGTGATGCATTGTGACTGGGTTCCGTCCGTCCGTTGGTTATATTAGCTCACCTAGCCACGGATGAAGGTGATGCATTGTGACTGGGCTCCGTCCGTCCGTTCTATTAGCTCACCTAGCCACGGATAGGGTGATGCATTGTGACTGGGTTCCGTCCGTCCGTTGGTTATATTAGCTCACCTAGCCACGGATGAAGGTGATGCATTGTGACTGGGTTCCGCCCATCCGTTGGTTATATTAGGTCACCTAGCCACGGATGAAGGTGATGCATCGTGACTGGGTTCCGTCCGTACGTTGGTTATATTAGCTCACCTAGCCACGGATGAAGGTGATGCATCGTGACTGGGTTCCGTCCTTCTGTTGGTTATATTAGCTCACCTAGCCACGGATGAAGGTGATGCATCGTGACTGGGTTCCGTCCGTACGTTGGTTATATTAGCTCACCTAGCCACGGATGAAGGTGATGCATCGTGACGGGGTTCCGTCCATCCGTTGGTTAGATTATCTCACCTAGCCACGGATGAAGGTGATGCATTGTGACTGGGTTCCGTCCGTTCTATTAGCTCACCTAGCCACGGATGAAGGTGATGCATTGTGACTGGGTTCCGTCCATCCATTGGTTCTATTAGCTCACCTAGCCACGGATGAAGATGATGCATTGTGACTGGGTTCCGCCCGTCCGTTGGTTAGATTAGCTCACCTAGCCACGGATGAGGGTGATACATTGTGACTGGGTTCCGTCCGCCCGTTGGTTAGATTAGCTCACCTAGCCACGGATGAAGGTTATGCATTGTGACTGGGTTCCGTCCGTCCGTCCATTCTATTAGCTCACCGAGCCACGGATGAGGGTGATGCATTGTGACTGGGTTCCGTCCGTCCGTCCATTCTATTAGCTCACCTAGCCACGGATGAAGGTGATGCATTGTGACTGGGTTCCGTCCGTCCGTCCGTTCTATTATCTCACCTAGCCACGGATGAAGGTGATGCATTGTGACTGGGTTCCGTCCGTCCGTTCTATTATCTCACCTAGCCACGGATGAAGGTGATGCATTGTGACTGGGTTCCATCCGTCTGTTGGTTCTATTATCTCACCTAGCCACGGATGAAGGTGATGCATCGTGACTGGGTACCGTCCCTCCGTTCTATTAGCTCACCTAGCCACGGATGAGGGTGATGCATTGTGACTGGGTACCGTCCCTCCGTTCTATTAGCTCACCTAGCCACGGATGAAGGTGATGCATTGTGACTGGGTTCCGTCCGTTCGTTGGTTATATTAGATCACCTAGCCACGGATGAAGGTGATGCATCATGACTGGGTTCCGTCCGTCCGTTGGTTATATTAGCTCACCTAGCCATGGATGAAGGTGATGCATTGTGACTGGGTTCCGTCCGTCCATCTGTTATATTAGCTTACCTAGCCACGGATGAAGGTGGTGCATTGTGACTGGGTTCCGTCCGTCCGTCCGTTATATTAGCTTACCTAGCCACGGATGAGGGTGATGCATTGTGACTTGGGTTCCGTCTGTCCGTTGATTATATTAGCTCACCTAGCCACGGATGAGGGTGATGCATTGTGACAGGGTTCCGTCCGTCCGTTGGTTATATTAGCTCACCTAGTCACGGATGAGGGTGATGCATTGTGACAGGGTTCCGTCCGTCCGTTGGTTATATTAGCTCACCTAGCCACGGATGAAGGTGATGCATTGTGACTGGGTTCCGTCCGTCCGTTGGTTATATTAGCTCACCTAGCCACGGATGAAGGTGATGCATTGTGACTGGGTTCCGTCCGTCCGTTATATTAGCTCACCTAGCCACGGATGAAGGTGATGCATTGTGACTGGGTTCCGCCCGTCCGTTGGTTATATTAGCTCACCTAGCCACGGATGAAGGTGAGGCATCGTGACTGGGTTCCGTCCGTCCGTTCTATTAGCTCACCTAGCCACGGATGAAGGTGATGCATTGTGACTGGGTTCCGCCCGTCCGTTGGTTATATTAGCTCACCTAGCCACGGATGAAGGTGAGGCATCGTGACTGGGTTCCGTCCGTCCGTTCTATTAGCTCACCTAGCCACGGATGAAGGTGATGCATTGCGACTGGGTTCCGTCCGTCCATTGGTTCTATTATCTCACCTAGCCACGGATGATGGTGATGCATTGTGACTGGGTTCCGTCCGTGCGTTGGGGTTCCGTCCGTCCGTTCTATTAGCTCACCTAGCCACGGATGAGGGTGATGCATTGTGACTGGGTTCCGTCCGTCCGTTGGTTATATTAGCTCACCTAGTCACGGATGAAGGTGATGCATCGTGACTGGGTTCCGTCCGTCCGTTGGTTAGATTATCTCACCTAGCCACGGATGAAGGTGGTGCATTGTGACTGGGTTCCGTCCGTCCATCCATTATATTAGCTTACCTAGCCACGGATGAAGGTGGTGCATTGTGACTGGGTTCTGTCCGTCCGTCCGTTATATTAGCTTACCTAGCCACGGATGAGGGTGATGCATTGTGACTTGGGTTCCGTCTGTCCGTTGATTATATTAGCTCACCTAGCCACGGATGAGGGTGATGCATTGTGACAGGGTTCCGTCCGTCCGTTGGTTATATTAGCTCACCTAGTCACGGATGAGGGTGATGCATTGTGACAGGGTTCCGTCCGTCCGTTGGTTATATTAGCTCACCTAGCCATGGATGAGGGTGATGCATTGTGACTGGGTTCCGCCCGTCCGTTGGTTATATTAGCTCACCTAGCCACGGATGAGGGTGATGCATTGCGACAGGGTTCCGTCCGTCCGTTGGTTATATTAGCTCACCTAGCCACGGATGAGGGTGATGCATTGTGACTGGGTTCCGTCCGTCCGTTGGTTATATTAGCTCACCTAGCCACGGATGAAGGTGATGCATTGTGACTGGGCTCCGTCCGTCCGTTCTATTAGCTCACCTAGCCACGGATAGGGTGATGCATTGTGACTGGGTTCCGTCCGTCCGTTGGTTATATTAGCTCACCTAGCCACGGATGAAGGTGATGCATTGTGACTGGGTTCCGCCCATCCGTTGGTTATATTAGGTCACCTAGCCACGGATGAAGGTGATGCATCGTGACTGGGTTCCGTCCGTACGTTGGTTATATTAGCTCACCTAGCCACGGATGAAGGTGATGCATCGTGACTGGGTTCCGTCCTTCTGTTGGTTATATTAGCTCACCTAGCCACGGATGAAGGTGATGCATCGTGACTGGGTTCCGTCCGTACGTTGGTTATATTAGCTCACCTAGCCACGGATGAAGGTGATGCATCGTGACTGGGTTCCGTCCGTCCGTTGGTTAGATTATCTCACCTAGCCACGGATGAAGGTGATGCATTGTGACTGGGTTCCGTCCGTTCTATTAGCTCACCTAGCCACGGATGAAGGTGATGCATTGTGACTGGGTTCCGTCCATCCATTGGTTCTATTAGCTCACCTAGCCACGGATGAAGATGATGCATTGTGACTGGGTTCCGCCCGTCCGTTGGTTAGATTAGCTCACCTAGCCACGGATGAGGGTGATACATTGTGACTGGGTTCCGTCCGCCCGTTGGTTAGATTAGCTCACCTAGCCACGGATGAAGGTTATGCATTGTGACTGGGTTCCGTCCGTCCGTCCATTCTATTAGCTCACCGAGCCACGGATGAGGGTGATGCATTGTGACTGGGTTCCGTCCGTCCGTCCATTCTATTAGCTCACCTAGCCACGGATGAAGGTGATGCATTGTGACTGGGTTCCGTCCGTCCGTCCGTTCTATTATCTCACCTAGCCACGGATGAAGGTGATGCATTGTGACTGGGTTCCGTCCGTCCGTTGGTTAATTAGCTCACCTAGCCACGGATGAAGGTTGCATTGTGACTGGGTTCCGTCCGTCCTCCGTCCATTCTATTAGCTCACCGAGCCACGGATGAGGGTGATGCATTGTGACTGTTCCGTCCGTCCGTCCATTCTATTAGCTCACCTAGCCACGGATGAAGGTGATGCATTGTGACTGGGTTCCGTCCGTCCGTTCTATTATCTCACCTAGCCACGGATGAAGGTGATGCATTGTGACTGGGTTCCGTCCGTCCGTTCTATTAT
>JABXNX010000459.1:0-16901 GCA_014843695.1 Archivesica marissinica | reverse complement strand
AACAGTCACTTGGCATAAAAGTAACAGACAAATGGCATATAAGTAACAGACAGATGGCATATATGTAACAGTCACATGGCATATAAGTAACAGACAAATGGCATATAAGTAACAGTCACATGGCATATAAATAACAGTCACTTGGCATAAAAGTAACAGACAAATGGCATATAAGTAACAGACAGATGGCATATATGTAACAGTCACATGGCATATAAGTAACAGACAAATGGCATATAAGTAACAGTCACATGGCATATAAATAACAGTCACTTGGCATAAAAGTAACAGACAAATGGCATATAAGTAACAGACAGATGGCATATATGTAACAGTCACATGGCATATAAGTAACAGACAAATGGCATATAAGTAACAGTCACATGGCATATAAATAACAGTCACTTGGCATAAAAGTAACAGACAAATGGCATATAAGTAACAGACAGATGGCATATATGTAACAGTCACATGGCATATAAGTAACAGACAAATGGCATATAAGTAACAGTCACATGGCATATAAATAACAGTCACATGGCATATAAGTAACAGTCACATGGCATATAAGTAACAGTCACATGGCATATAAGTAACAGTCACATGGCATATAAATAACAGACATGTGGCATATATGTAACAGACAAATGGCATATAAGTAACAGACACTGGCATATAAGTAACAGTCACATGGCATAAAGTAACATTCACATGGCATATAAGTAACAGTCACATGGCATATAAGTAACAGACAAATGGCATATAAGTAATAGTCACATGCCATATAAGTAACAGACAAATGGCATACAAGTAACAGACACATGGCATATAAGCAACAGACCATTAGCATATAAGTAACAGACAAATGGCATATAAGTAACAGTCACATGTCATAAAAGTAACAGACAAATGGCATATAAGTAACAGAAAAATGGCATATAAGTAACAGACAAATGGCATATAAGGAACAGTCACATGGCATATAAGTAACAGACAAAGGGCATATAAGTAACAGACAAATGGCATATAAGTAACAGACACATGGCATAAAAATAACAGACAAATGGCATATAAGTAACAGACAAATGGCATATAAGTAAAAGTCACATGGCATATAACTAACAGACAAATGGCATATAAGTAACAGACAAATGGCATATAAGTAACAGTCACATGCCATATAAGTAACATACAAATGGCATATAAGTAACAGTCACATGGCATATAAGTAACTGACAAATGTATATAATTAACAGGTACATGGCATATAAGTAACAGTCACATGGCATACAATAATAGACACATAGCATAAAAGTAACAGACAAATGGCATATAAGTAAAAGACAAATGGCATAAAAGTAACAGTCACATGCCATATAAGTAACAGACAAATGGCATATAAGTACCAGTCACATGGCATATAACTAACAGTCACATGGCATATAAGTAACAGACAAATGGCATATATGTAACAGTCAAACGGCATATAAGTAACAGTCACATGGCATATAAGTAACTGACAAATGCATATAAATAACAGGTACATGGCATATAAGTAACAGTCACATGGCATATAAGTAACAGTCACATGGCATATAAGTAATAGACACATGGCATAAAAGTAACAGACAAATGGCATATAAATAACAGACAAATGGCATATAAGTAACATCACATGCCATATAAGTAACAGACAAATGGCATATAAGTACCAGTCACATGGCATATAAGTAACAATCACATGGCATATAAGTAACAGACAAATGGCATATAAGTAACAGACAAATGGCATTTAAGTAACAGACAAATGGCATATAAGTAACAGACAAATGGCATATAAGAACCGACAAATGGCATATAAGTAACAGACAAATGGCATATTAGTAACAGTCACATGGCATATAAGTAACCGACAAATGGCATATAAGTAACAGTACATGGCATATAAGTAACAGTCACATGGCATATAAGTAACGACAAATGGCATATAAGTAACAGTCACATGGCATATAAGTAACAGACAAATGGCATATAAGTAACAGACAAATGGCATATAAGTAACAGACAAATGGCATATAAGTAAGGTCACTGGCATATAAGTAACAGACACATGGCATATAAGTAACAGTCACATGCATATAAAAACAGACAAATGGCATATAAGTAACAGACAAATGGCATATAAGTAACAGACAAATGGCATATATATAAGTAACAGACAAATGGCATATAAGTAACAGTCACATGCCATATAAGTAACAGACAAATGGCATATAAGTAACAGACAAATGGCATATAAGTAACAGTCACATGGCATATAAGTAACAGACAAATGGCATATAAGTAACAGTCACATGGCATATAAATAACAGACACATGGCATATAAGTAACAGACACATGGCATATAAGTAACAGACACATGGCATATAAGTAACAGTCACATGGCATATAAGTAACAGACACATTGCATATAAGTAACAGTCACATGGCATATAAGTAACAGACAAATGGCATATAAGTAACAGTACATGGCATATCAGTAACAGATACATGGCATATAAGTAACAGACAATTGGCATATAAGTAACAGTCAAATGGCATACAGTAACAGTCAATGGTTAAAAGTAACAGTCAAATGGCATATAAGTAACAGTCACATGGCATATAAGTAACAGTCACATGGCATATAAGTAACAGACACATGGCATATAAGTAACAGTCACATGGCATATAAGTAACAGTCACATGGCATATAAGTAAGATAAATGTATAACTAACAGTCACATGGCATATAAGTAACAGTCACATGGCATAAAGTAAAATACACATGGCATAAAGTAACAGACAAATGGCATATAAGTAATAGACAAATGGCATAAAAGTAACAGTCACATGGCATATAAGTAACAAACAAATGGCATATAGGTACCAGTCAAATGGCATATAAGTAACAATCACATGGCATATAAGTAACAGACAAAAGGCATATAAGTAACAGACAAATGGCATGTAAGTAACTGAGACATGCATATAACTAACAGTCACATGGCATATAAGTAACAGTCATATGGCATATAAGTAAGAGACAAATGGCATATAAGTAACAGTCACATGGCATATAAGTAACAGACAAATGGCATATAAGTAACAGTCATATGGCATATAAGTAAGAGACAAATGGCATATAAGTAACAGTCACATGCCATATAAGTAACATACAAATGGCATATAAGTAACAGTCACATGGCATATGAGTAACAGTCACATGGAATATAAGTAAGAGATAAATGGCATATAAGTAACAGACAAATGGCATATAAGTAACAGTCACATGGCATATAAGTAACAGACAAATGGCATATAAGTAACTGTCACACGGCATATAAATAACAGACATGTGGCATATATGTAACATTCACATGGCATATAAGTAACAGACAAATGGCATATAAGTAACAGACACATGACATATATGTAACAGACACAGGGCATATAAGTAACAGGCAAATGGCATATAAGTAACAGAAAGATGGCATATACGTAACAGTCACATGGCATATAAGTAACAGACAAATGGCATATAAGTAACAGTAACATGGCATATAAATAACAGACATGTGGCATATATGTAACAGACACATGGCATATAAGTAACAGACACATGGCATATAAGTAACAGTCACATGGCATAAAAGTAACATTCACATGGTATATAAGTAACAGTCACATGGCATATAAGTAACAGGCAAATGGCATATAAGTAACAGAAAGATGGCATATACGTAACAGTCACATGTCATATTAGTAACAGACAAATGGCATATAAGTAACAGTCACATGGCATATAAATAACAGACATTTGGCATATATGTAACAGACACATGGCATATAAGTAACAGACACATGGCATATAAGTAACAGTCACATGGCATAAAAGTAACATTCACATGGTATATAAGTAACAGTCACATGGCATATAAGTAACAGACACATGGCATATAAGTAACAAACAAATGGCATATAAGTAACAGACAAATGGCATATAAGTAGCAGACAAATGGCATATAAGTAACAGTCACATGCCATATAAGTAACATACAAATGACATATAAGTAACAGTCACATGGCATATGAGTAACAGTCACATGGAATATAAGTAACAGACAAATGGCATATAAGTAACAGTCACATGGCATATAAGTAACAGACAAATGGCATATAAGTAACAATCACATGGCATATAAATAACAGACATGTGGCATATATGTAATAGTCACATGGCATATAAGTAACAGACAAATGGCATATAAGTATCAGACAGATGGCATATAAGTAACAGTCACATGGCATATAAGTAACAAACAAATGGCATATAAGTAACAGTCACATGGCATATAAATAACAGACATGTGGCATATATGTAACAGTCACATGGCATATAAGTAACAGACAAATGGCATATAAGTAACAGACACATGACATATAAGTATCAGACAAAAGACATATAAGTAACAGTCACATGGCATATAAATAACAGACATTTGGCATATATGTAACAGACACATGGCATATAAGTAACAGACACATGGCATATAAGTAACAGTCACATGGCATAAAAGTAACATTCACATGGTATATAAGTAACAGTCACATGGCATATAAGTAACAGACACATGGCATATAAGTAACAAACAAATGGCATATAAGTAACAGACAAATGGCATATAAGTAGCAGACAAATGGCATATAAGTAACAGTCACATGCCATATAAGTAACATACAAATGACATATAAGTAACAGTCACATGGCATATGAGTAACAGTCACATGGAATATAAGTAACAGACAAATGGCATATAAGTATCAGACAGATGGCATATAAGTAACAGTCACATGGCATATAAGTAACAGACAAATGGCATATAAGTAAGTCACATGGCATATAAATAACAGACATGTGGCATATATGTAATAGTCACATGGCATATAAGTAACAGACAAATGGCATATAAGTATCAGACAGATGGCATATAAGTAACAGTCACATGGCATATAAGTAACAGACAAATGGCATATAAGTAACAGTCACATGGCATATAAATAACAGACATGTGGCATATATGTAACAGTCACATGGCATATAAGTAACAGACAAATGGCATATAAGTAACAGACACATGACATATAAGTATCAGACAAAAGACATATAAGTAACAGTAACATGGCATATCAGTAACATATACATGGCATATAAGTAACAGACAATTGGCATATAAGTAACAGTCAAATGGCATACAGTAACAGTCACATGGTATAAAAGTAACAGTCACATGGCATATAAGTAACAGTCACATGGCATATAAGTAACAGTCACATAGCATATAAGTAACAATCACATGGCATATAAGTAACAGTCACATGGCATATTTGCAACACGTAAATGACATATAAGTAACAGTCACATGTCATATAAGTAACAGTCACATGTCATATAAGTAACAGACACATGGCATATAAGTAACAGACACATGGCATATAAGTAACAGTCACATGGCATATAAGTAACAGTCACATGGCATATAAGTAACTGATAAATGTATATAACTAACAGTCACATGGCATATAAGTAACAGTCACATGGCATACAAGTAATAGACACATGGCATAAAAGTAACAGACAAATGACATATAAGTAACAGACAAATGGCATAAAAGTAACAGTCACATGCCATATAAGTAACAAACAAATGGCATATAGGTACCAGTCACATGGCATATAAGTAACAATCACATGGCATATAAGTAACAGACAAAAGGCATATAAGTAACAGACAAATGGCATATAAGTAATAGACAAATGACATATATGTAACAGACAAAGGGCATATAAGTAACAGGCAAATGGCATATAAGTAACAGTCACATGGCATATAAGTAACAGACAAATGGCATATATGTAACAGTCACATGGCATATAAATAACAGACATGTGGCATATATGTAACAGTCATATGGCATATAAGTAATAGACACATGGCATATAAGTAACAGTCACATGGCATAAAAGTAACATTCACATGGCATATAAGTAACAGTCACATGGCATATAAGTAGCAGACAAATGGCATATAAGTTACAGTCACATGGCATATAAGTAACCGACAAATGGCATATAAGTAACAGTCACATGGCATATAAGTAACCGACACATGGCATATAAGTAACAGTCACATGGCATATAAGTAACAGTCACATGGCATATAAGTAACCGACAAATGGCATATAAGTAACAGTCACATGGCATATAAGTAACAGACAAATGGCATATAAGTAACAGTCATATGGCATATAAGTAAGAGACAAATGGCATATAAGTAACAGTCACATGCCATATAAGTAACATACAAATGGCATATAAGTAACAGTCACATGGCATATGAGTAACAGTCACATGGAATATAAGTAAGAGATAAATGGCATATAAGTAACAGACAAATGGCATATAAGTAACAGTCACATGGCATATAAGTAACAGACAAATGGCATATAAGTAACAGTCACATGGCATATAAATAACAGACATGTGGCATATATGTAACAGTCACATGGCATATAAGTAACAGACAAATGGCATATAAGTAACAGACACATGACATATATGTAACAGACACAGGGCATATAAGTAACAGGCAAATGGCATATAATTAACAGAAAGATGGCATATACGTAACAGTCACCTGGCATATAAGTAACAGACAAATGGCATATAAGTAACAGTCACATGGCATATAAATAACAGACATGTGGCATATATGTAACAGACACATGGCATATAAGTAACAGACACATGGCATATAAGTAACAGTCACATGGCATAAAAGTAACATTCACATGGTATATAAGTAACAGTCACATCGCATATAAGTAACAGACACATGGCATATAAGTAACAAACAAATGGCATATAAGTAACAGACAAATGGCATATAAGTAGCAGACAAATGGCATATAAGTAACAGTCACATGCCATATAAGTAACATACAAATGGCATATAAGTAATAGTCACATGGCATATGAGTAACAGTCACATGGAATATAAGTAACAGATAAATGGCATATAAGTAACAGACAAATGGCATATAAGTAACAGTCACATGGCATATAAGTAACAGACAAATGGCATATAAGTAACAGTCACATGGCATATAAATAACAGACATGTGGCATATATGTAACAGTCACATGGCATATAAGTAACAGACACATGGCATATAAGTAACAAACAAATGGCATATAAGTAACAGACAAATGGCATATAAGTAGCAGACAAATGGCATATAAGTAACAGTCACATGCCATATAAGTAACATACAAATGGCATATAAGTAACAGTCACATGGCATATAAGTAACTGATAAATGTATATAATTAACAGTCACATGGCATATAAGTAACAGTCACATGGCATACAAGTAATAGACACATAGCATAAAAGTAACAGACAAATGGCATATAAGTAAAAGACAAATGGTATAAAAGTAACAGTCACATGCCATATAAGCAACAAACAAATGGCATATAGGTACCAGTCACATGGCATATAAGTAACAATCACATGGCATATAAAAAACAGACAAAAGGCATATAAGTAATAGACAAATGGCATATAAGTAATAGACAAATGACATATATCTAACAGACACAGGGCATATAAGTAACAGGCAAATGGCATATAAGTAACAGACAGATGGCATATACGTAACAGTCACATGGCATATAAGTAACAGACAAATGGCATATATGTAACAGTCACATGGCATATACATAACAGACATGTGGCATATATGTAACATTCACATGGCATATAAGTAACAGTCACATGGCATATAAGTAACAGACACATGGCATATAAGTAACAAACAAATGGCATATAAGTAACAGACAATTGGCATATAAGTAGCAGACAAATGGCAAATAAGTAGCAGACAATTGGCATATTAGTAACAGACACATGGCATATAAGAACCAGACAAATGGCATATAAGTAACAGACAAATGGCATATTAGTAACAGTCACATGGCATATAAGTAACCGACAAATGGCATATAAGTAACAGTCACATGGCATATAAGTAACAGTCACATGGCATATAAGTAACCGACAAATGGCATATAAGTAACAGTCACATGGCATATAAGTAACAGACAAATGGCATATAAGTAACAGTCATATGGCATATAAGTAACAGACAAATGGCATATAAGTAACAGTCACATGGCATATAAGTAACAGACAAATGGCATATAAGTAACTGTCACATGGCATATAAATAACAGACATGTGGCATATATGTAACATTCACATGGCATATAAGTAACAGACAAATGGCATATAAGTAACAGACACATGACATATATGTAACAGACACAGGGCATATAAGTAACAGGCAAATGGCATATAAGTAACAGAAAGATGGCATATACGTAACAGTCACATGGCATATAAGTAACAGACAAATGGCATATAAGTAACAGTCACATGGCATATAAATAACAGACATGTGGCATATATGTAACAGACACATGGCATATAAGTAACAGACACATAGCATATAAGTAACAGTCACATGGCATAAAAGTAACATTCACATTGTATATAAGTAACAGTCACATGACATATAAGTATCAGACAAATGACATATTAGTAACAGTAACATGGCATATCAGTAACAGATACATGGCATATAAGTAACAGACAATTGGCATATAAGTAACAGTCAAATGGCATACAGTAACAGTCACATGGTATAAAAGTAACAGTCAAATGGCATATAAGTAACAGTCACATGGCATATAAGTAACAGTCACATGGCATATAAGTAACAGACACATGGCATATAAGTAACAGTCACATGGCATATAAGTAACAGTCACATGGCATATAAGTAACTGATAAATGTATATAACTAACAGTCACATGGCATATAAGTAACAGTCACATGGCATACAAGTAAAATACACATGGCATTAAAGTAACAGACAAATGGCATATAAGTAATAGACAAATGGCATAAAAGTAACAGTCACATGCCATATAAGTAACAAACAAATGGCATATAGGTACCAGTCAAATGGCATATAAGTAACAATCACATGGCATATAAGTAACAGACAAAAGGCATATAAGTAACAGACAAATGGCATGTAAGTAACTGAGACATGCATATAACTAACAGTCACATGGCATATAAGTAACAGTCATATGGCATATAAGTAAGAGACAAATGGCATATAAGTAACAGTCACATGGCATATAAGTAACAGACAAATGGCATATAAGTAACAGTCATATGGCATATAAGTAAGAGACAAATGGCATATAAGTAACAGTCACATGCCATATAAGTAACATACAAATGGCATATAAGTAACAGTCACATGGCATATGAGTAACAGTCACATGGAATATAAGTAAGAGATAAATGGCATATAAGTAACAGACAAATGGCATATAAGTAACAGTCACATGGCATATAAGTAACAGACAAATGGCATATAAGTAACAGTCACATGGCATATAAATAACAGACATGTGGCATATATGTAACAGTCACATGGCATATAAGTAACAGACAAATGGCATATAAGTAACAGACACATGGCATATAAGTAACAGACACAGGGCATATAAGTAACAGTCAATGGCATATAAGTAACAGAAAGATGGCATATACGTAACAGTCACATGGCATATAAGTAACAGACAAATGGCATATAAGTAACAGTCACATGGCATATAATAACAGACATATGGCATATAAGTAACAGACAAATGGCATATAAGTAACAGACACATGGCATATAAGTAACAGTCACATGGCATATAAGTAACACACATGGCATATAAGTAACAGTCACATGGCATATAAGTAACAGACAAATGGCATATAAGTAACAGACAAATGGCATATAAGTAACAGACACATGGCATATAAGTAACAGACAAATGGCATATAAGTAACAGTCACATGGCATATAAGTAACAGACATGGCATATAAGTAACAGACATGGCAATAAGTAACGCAATGCATATAATAAAGACAAATCATATAATAACAAATGCATATAAGTAACAGACAAATGGCATATAAGTAACAGACACATGGCATATAAGTAACAGACAAATGCATATAATAACAGTCACATGGCATATAAGTAACAGACACATGGCATATAAGTAACAGACACATGGCATATAAGTAACAGTCACATGGCATATAAGTAACAGACACATGGCATATAACTAACAGACAAATGCATATAACTAACAGTCACATGGCATATAAGTAACAGACAAATGGCATATAAGTAACAAACACATGGCATATACGTAACAGACAAATGGCATATAAGTAACAGTCACATGGCATATAACAAACAGACACATGGCATATAAGTAACATACAAATGGCATATAAGTAACAGTCACATGGCATATGAGTAACAGTCACATGGAATATAAGTACAGAAAATGGCAATAAGTAACAGACAAATGGCATATAAGTAACACAACAAAAAACAACAAACAAAACAGTCACAGGCATATAGTAACAGACAAATGGCATATAAGTAACAGTCACATGGCATATAAGTAACAGCACATGGCATATAAGTAACAGACAAATGGCATATAAGTAACAGTCACATGGCATATAAGTAACAGACAAATGGCATATAAGTATCAGACAGATGGCATATACGTAACAGTCACATGGCATATAAGTAACAGACAAATGGCATATATGTAACAGTCACATGGCATATACATAACAGACATGTGGCATATATGTAACATTCACATGGCATATAAGTAACAGTCACATGGCATATAAGTAACAGACACATGGCATATAAGTAACAAACAAATGGCATATAAGTAACAGACAAATGGCATATAAGTAGCAGAAATGGCAAATAAGTAGCAGACAATTGCATATAGTAACAGACACATGGCATATAAGAACCAGACAAAGGCATATAAGTAACAGACAAATGGCATATTAGTAACAGTCACATGGCATATAAGTAACAGACAAATGGCATATAAGTAACAGACAAATGGCATATAAGTAACAGTCACATGGCATATAAGTAACAGACAAATGGCATATAAGTAACAGTCATATGGCATATAAGTAACAGACAAATGGCATATAAGTAACAGTCACATGGCATATAAGTAACAGACAAATGGCATATAAGTAACTGTCACATGGCATATAAATAACAGACATGTGGCATATATGTAACATTCACATGGCATATAAGTAACAGACAAATGGCATATAAGTAACAGACACATGACATATATGTAACAGACACAGGGCATATAAGTAACAGGCAAATGGCATATAAGTAACAGAAAGATGGCATATACGTAACAGTCACATGGCATATAAGTAACAGACAAATGGCATATAAGTAACAGTCACATGGCATATAAATAACAGACATGTGGCATATATGTAACAGACACATGGCATATAAGTAACAGACACATAGCATATAAGTAACAGTCACATGGCATAAAAGTAACATTCACATTGTATATAAGTAACAGTCACATGACATATAAGTATCAGACAAATGACATATTAGTAACAGTAACATGGCATATCAGTAACAGATACATGGCATATAAGTAACAGACAATTGGCATATAAGTAACAGTCAAATGGCATACAGTAACAGTCACATGGTATAAAAGTAACAGTCAAATGGCATATAAGTAACAGTCACATGGCATATAAGTAACAGTCACATGGCATATAAGTAACAGACACATGGCATATAAGTAACAGTCACATGGCATATAAGTAACAGTCACATGGCATATAAGTAACTGATAAATGTATATAACTAACAGTCACATGGCATATAAGTAACAGTCACATGGCATACAAGTAAAATACACATGGCATTAAAGTAACAGACAAATGGCATATAAGTAATAGACAAATGGCATAAAAGTAACAGTCACATGCCATATAAGTAACAAACAAATGGCATATAGGTACCAGTCAAATGGCATATAAGTAACAATCACATGGCATATAAGTAACAGACAAAAGGCATATAAGTAACAGACAAATGGCATGTAAGTAACTGAGACATGCATATAACTAACAGTCACATGGCATATAAGTAACAGTCATATGGCATATAAGTAAGAGACAAATGGCATATAAGTAACAGTCACATGCCATATAAGTAACATACAAATGGCATATAAGTAACAGTCACATGGCATATGAGTAACAGTCACATGGAATATAAGTAACAGTCACATGGCATATAAATAACAGACATGTGGCATATATGTAACAGTAACATGGCATATAAGTAACAGACAAATGGCATATAAGTAACAGACACATGACATATATGTAACAGACACAGGGCATATAAGTAACAGGCAAATGGCATATAAGTAACAGACAGATGGCATATACGTAACAGTCACATGGCATATAAGTAACAGACAAATGGGATATAAGTAACAGTCACATGGCATATAAATAACAGACATGTGGCATATATGTAACAGTCACATGGCATATAAGTAACAGACACATGGCATATAAGTAACAGTCACATGGCATAAAAGTAACATTCACCTGGTATATAAGTAACAGTCACATGGCATATAAGTAACAGACACATGGCATATAAGTAACAAACAAATGGCATATAAGTAACAGACAAATGGCATATAAGTAGCAGACAAATGGCATATAAGTAGCAGACAAATGGCATATTAGTAACAGACACATGGCATATAAGAACCAGACAAATGGCATATAAGTAACAAACAAATGGCATATAAGTAACAGTCACATGGCATATAAGTAACCGACAAATGGCATATAAGTAACAGTCACATGGCATATCAGTAACATATACATGGCATATAAGTAACAGACAATTGGCATATAAGTAACAGACAAATGGCATATAACTAATAGACAAATCGCATATAACTAACAGTCACATGCCATATAAGCAACAGACAAATGGCATTTAAGTACCAATCACATGGCATATACGTAACAGACAAATGGCATATAAGTAACAGTCACATGGCATATAACAAACAGACACATGGCATATAAGTAATATACAAATGGCATATAAGTATCAGTCACATGGCATATGAGTAACAGACAAATGGCATATAACTAATAGACAAATCGCATATAACTAACAGTCACATGTCATATAAGCAACAGACAAATGGCATTTAAGTACCAATCACATGGCATATACGTAACAGACAAATGGCATATAAGTAACAGTCACATGGCATATAACAAACAGACACATGGCATATAAGTAACATACAAATGGCATATAAGTATCAGTCACATGGCATATGAGTAACAGTCACATGGAATATAAGTGACAGATAAATGGCATATAAGTAACAGACAAATGGCATATAAGTAACAGACACAGGACATATAAGTAACAGACAAATGACAGACATGTAACAGTCACAAGGCATATACGTAACAGACAAATGGCATATAAGTAACAGTCACATGGCATATGAGTAACAGTCACATGGAATATAAGTAACAGATAAATGGCATATAAGTAACAGTCACATGGCATATAAGTAACATACAAATGGCATATAAGTATCAGACAGATGGCATATAAGTAACAGTCACATGGCATATAAGTAACAGACAAATGGCATATAAGTAACAGTCACATGGCATATAAATAACAGACATGTGGCATATATGTAACAGTCACATGGCATATAAGTAACAGACACATGGCATATAAGTAACAGACACATGGCATATAAGTAACAGACAAATGACATATAAGTAACAGTAACATGGCATATAAGTAACAGACACATGGCATATAAGTAACAGACAATTGGCATATAAGTAACAGACAAATGGCATAAAGTAACAGACAAATGGCATATAAGTAACAGACACATGGCATATAAGTAACAGTCACATGGCATATAAGTAACAGACAAATGGCATATAAGTAACAGTCACATGGCATATAAGTAACAGTCACATGGCATATTAGCAACACGTAAATGGCATATAAGTAACAGTCACATGGCATATAAGTAACAGACAAATGGCATATAAGTAACAGTCACATGGCATATGAGTAACAGTCACATGGAATATAAGTAAAGAAAATGGCATATAAGTAACAGACAAATGGCATATAAGTAACAGTCACATGGCATATAAGTAACAGACAAATGGCATATAAGTAACAGACACATGGCATATAAGTAACAGACACATGGCATATAAGTAACAGATAAATGGCATATAAGTAACAGACACATGGCATATAAGTAACAGACAAATGGCATATAAGTAACAGACAAATGGCATATAAGTAACAGTCACATGGCATATAAGTAACAGACAAATGGCATATAAGTAACAGTCACATGGCATATAAATAACAGACATGTGGCATATATGTAACAGTCACATGGCATATAAGTAACAGACAAATGGCATATAAGTAACAGACACATGACATATAAGTATCAGACAAATGACATATAAGTAACAGTAACATGGCATATCAGTAACAGATACATGGCATATAAGTAACAGACAATTGGCATATAAGTAACAGTCAAATGGCATACAGTAACAGTCACATGGTATAAAAGTAACAGTCACATGGCATATAAGTAACAGTCACATGGCATATAAGTAACAGTCACATGGCATATAAGTAACTGATAAATGCATATAACTAACAGTCACATGGCATATAAGTAACAGTCACATGGCATACAAGTAACAGACACATGGCATAAAAGTAACAGACAAATGGCATATAAGTAACAGACAAATGGTATAAAAGTAACAGTCACATGCCATATAAGCAACAAACAAATGGCATATAGGTACCAGTAACATGGCATATAAGTAACAATCACATGGCATATAAAAAACAGACAAAAGGCATATAAGTAATAGACAAATGGCATATAAGTAATAGACAAATGACATATATCTAACAGACACAGGGCATATAAGTAACAGGCAAATGGCATATAAGTAACAGACAGATGGCATATACGTAACAGTCACATGGCATATAAGTAACAGACAAATGGCATATATGTAACAGTCACATGGCATATACATAACAGACATGTGGCATATATGTAACATTCACATGGCATATAAGTAACAGTCACATGGCATATAAGTAACAGACACATGGCATATAAGTAACAAACAAATGGCATATAAGTAACAGACAATTGGCATATAAGTAGCAGACAAATGGCATATAAGTAGCAGACAATTGGCATATTAGTAACAGACACATGGCATATAAGAACCAGACAAATGGCATATAAGTAACAGACAAATGGCATATTAGTAACAGTCACATGGCATATAAGTAACCGACAAATGGCATATAAGTAACAGTCACATGGCATATAAGTAACAGTCACATGGCATATAAGTAACCGACAAATGGCATATAAGTAACACTCACATGGCATATAAGTAACAGACAAATGGCATATAAGTAACAGTCATATGGCATATAAGTAAGAGACAAATGGCATATAAGTAACAGTCACATGCCATATAAGTAACATACAAATGGCATATAAGTAACAGTCACATGACATATGAGTAACAGTCACATGGAATATAAGTAAGAGATAAATGGCATATAAGTAACAGACAAATGGCATATAAGTAACAGTCACATGGCATATAAGTAACAGACAAATGGCATATAAGTAACAGTCACATGGCATATAAATAACAGACATATGGCATATAAGTAACATTCACATGGCATATAAGTAACAGACAAATGGCATATAAGTAACAGACACATGACATATAAGTAACAGACACATGGCATATAAGTAACAGGCAAATGGCATATAAGTAACAGAAAGATGGCATATAAGTAACAGTCACATGGCATATAAGTAACAGACAAATGGCATATAAGTAACAGTCACATGGCATATAAGTAACCGACAAATGGCATATAAGTAACACTCACATGGCATATAAGTAACAGACAAATGGCATATAAGTAACAGTCATATGGCATATAAGTAAGAGACAAATGGCATATAAGTAACAGTCACATGCCATATAAGTAACAGACACATGGCATATAAGTAACAGTCACATGGCATAAAAGTAACAGTCACATGGCATATAAGTAACTGATAAATGTATATAACTAACAGTCACATGGCATATAAGTAACAGTCACATGGCATACAAGTAAAATACACATGGCATTAAAGTAACAGACAAATGGCATATAAGTAATAGACAAATGGCATAAAAGTAACAGTCACATGCCATATAAGTAACAAATAAATGGCATATAGGTACCAGTCACATGGCATATAAGTAACAATCACATGGCATATAAGTAACAGACAAAAGGCATATAAGTAACAGACAAATGGCATGTAAGTAACTGACACATGCATATAACTAACAGTCACATGGCATATAAGTAACAGTCATATGGCATATAAGTAAGAGACAAATGGCATATAAGTAACAGTCACATGCCATATAAGTAACATACAAATGGCATATAAGTAACAGTCACATGGCATATGAGTAACAGTCACATGGAATATAAGTAACAGTCACATGGCATATGAATAACAGACATGTGGCATATATGTAACAGTAACATGGCATATAAGTAACAGACAAATGGCATATAAGTAACAGACACATGACATATATGTAACAGACACAGGGCATATAAGTAACAGGCAAATGGCATATAAGTAACAGACAGATGGCATATACGTAACAGTCACATGG
>JABXNX010000458.1:0-16932 GCA_014843695.1 Archivesica marissinica | reverse complement strand
ACATGTAAAGTATCATGTTATACTGAGTGCACTGACTGGCTACAATAATACATGTAAAGTATCATGTTATACTGAGTGCACTGACTGGCTACAATAATACAGGTAAAGTACCATGTTATACTGAGTGCACTGACTGGCTACAATAATACAGGTAAAGTACCATGTTATACTGAGTGCACTGACTGGCTACAATAATACAGGTAAAGTACCATTTATACTAGTGTACACAACAGTAAATTTGGCAATTGTGATACTGGGCCATACTGGCAGTAGTTATAGTAGCATAGCCAAAGCTTGATAACAATTATCTAATCAGTGAAACTCTAGTGGGTTTTTACTATGGTAACATAGAAAAGTAATCATGCTAATTTACATACGGGACTGGCTGATTCAACAATCTCGGCCACTTCGCTTCCTTCTGTGAAAGTCGCAAACACACGAAGCTTTCAATTCTGGTTCATGTATTGATATGGCTTGACCCCATATTGACAACAAACATGTACATTCCGCTTGCAACAATTTAATTTTGATTATTGTGAATGCAATAATCAGTATTATATTATTGTACCTTTTTCTGGTAGAGCTTAACTGTATTCTATTGCAGCATACAGCCGTTATTTTGTTTAAACTTTATTCATTTCTAACAACTTATATTAATCACTCTCATTGGCACGTATATGTGGTCATTCTTGTGGGAGGAAACCGGAGTACCCGGAGAAAATCCACCTATCCGATCTGGCGACCACCGTACCATCTCACATACTTCCCGGTCCGAGGATTGAACCCGGGTTGCATTGGTGAGAAGCGAGTGCACTAACCACTGCGCTAATCGGACAGCCGTTATTTCAAAGTCGGTTATGTTAAATTCACCGATAAGTTGGGGAAAAGTCCCATTTCAAATACCATCATTTTGCATACATGTAAAACTGACTACTTTTATGTCAAATTTCGTTAAGTCAAATGTTCCGTTGTATTGAATTTCTTTTCGGGTTCCTTCAGTGCAGTATTTCACACTCGTTATGTCAAAGTGCCAGTTTGTCGCCGAAGTACGACTTTAATACGGAAAATTAACCTGATCAAAAACACACCGATGTTTCTGTGCAAACAAAATTGATAAAGATAGTTAAAGGTGTTTACCATGACAGTAATTAAGTAATAACTCTTTCGGCGCCAGCCAGCTCAGATAACAGACTCCCCAGCGCCAGCTTGTTTTTGGAATCTCATAGACAATGCGGGGTACCGCAGCTAAAATGCTGTCACTTTTTTGTTAATTGACCAATTGTGCATATATTCAATACATAGTATTCTTTCAACTGTATAAATTTTGTTAACATAGGTTCAAAAATAAATTAATTTAATATATTTTATTAAAAATTAAGGAACAAAATAGATCAGGAGAGGGTGTCCTCGTCGCATATATTCGCCCGTGGCGCTCTGCCAGGCAGTCGCAAATGTTCGCCAGTGGCGCCGAAAGAGTTAAGTATAGGATATAAGCCGAAGACGGTATCAATATTTTACATATTGGATCCGTTTGAGGCTTATATCTTACTTAAAGCACACACTTATATAACAAGATCCTACTAATTAAAATTATTAATTTCGTACATTTACCCGTAATATTAATAATAATGGATTGCAAGTACAAATGTATGACGTCACGATAGTGTTTTGACTACAGGTACACAATAATCACCAATGAACCAATAATTGTGTAAACCACTCATCATGATAATGTTTGGTTTGGCTCAGCGATATGACGTGCATAGAACGTCAACTGATTCGCAATGTCTATTGCAAGTCAAAACGCTGAAACGCTGGGGATAGATAGCTTGGTACAATGCTCTGGAACTAGTGAAGGACCGAGTAACCAACCCGGGGGATAGATAGCTCGGTACAATGCTCTGGAACTAGTGAAGGACCGAGTAACCAACCCGGGGATACATAGCTCGGTACAATGCTCTGGAACTAGTGAAGGACCGAGTAACCAACCCGGGGGATAGATAGCTTGGTACAATGCTCTGGAACTAGTGAAGGACTGAGTAACCAACCCGGGGATACATAGCTTGGTACAATGCTCTGGAACTAGTGAAGGACTGAGTAACCAACCCGGGGATACATAGCTCGGTACAATGCTCTGGAACTAGTGAAGGACTGAGTAACCAACCCGCTGGATAGATAGCTTGGTACAATGCTCTGGAACTAGTGAAGGACTGAGTAACCAACCCGGGGATACATAGCTCGGTACAATGCTCTGGAACTAGTGAAGGACTGAGTAACCAACCCGGTGGATAGATAGCTTGGTACAATGCTCTGGAACTAGTGAAGGACCGCGTAACCAACCCGCTGGATAGATAGCTTGGTACAATGCTCTGGAACTAGTGAAGGACCGAGTAACCAACCCGGGGGATAGATAGCTTGGTACAATGCTCTGGAATTAGTGAAGGACCGCGTAACCAACCCGGGGGATAGATAGCTCGGTACAATGCTCTGGAATTAGTGAAGGACCGCGTAACCAACCCGGGGGATAGATAGCTTGGTACAATGCTCTGGAACTAGTGAAGGACCGAGTAACCAACCCGCTGGATAGATAGCTCGGTACAATGCTCTGGAACTAGTGAAGGACCGAGTAACCAACCCGGGGGATAGATAGCTTGGTACAATGCTCTGGAATTAGTGAAGGACTGAGTAACCAACCCGCTGGATAGATAGCTCGGTACAATGCTCTGGAATTAGTGAAGGACCGCGTAACCAACCCGGGGGATAGATAGCTCGGTACAATGCTCTGGAACTAGTGAAGGACTGAGTAACCAACCCGGGGATACATAGCTCGGTACAATGCTCTGGAACTAGTGAAGGACTGAGTAACCAACCCGCTGGATAGATAGCTTGGTACAATGCTCTGGAACTAGTGAAGGACTGAGTAACCAACCCGGGGGATAGATAGCTTGGTACAATGCTCTAGAACTAGTGAAGGACTGAGTAACCAACCCGGGGATACATAGCTCGGTACAATGCTCTGGAACTAGTGAAGGACTGAGTAACCAACCCGGGGATACATAGCTCGGTACAATGCTCTGGAACTAGTGAAGGACTGAGTAACCAACCCGGGGGATAGATAGCTCGGTACAATGCTCTGGAACTAATGAAGGACCGAGTAACCAACCCGCTGGATAGATAGCTTGGTACAATGCTCTGGAACTAGTGAAGGACCGAGTAACCAACCCGGGGGATAGATAGCTCGGTACAATGCTCTGGAATTAGTGAAGGACCGCGTAACCAACCCGGGGGATAGATAGCTTGGTACAATGCTCTGGAACTAGTGAAGGACCGAGTAACCAACCCGCTGGATAGATAGCTCGGTACAATGCTCTGGAACTAGTGAAGGACCGAGTAACCAACCCGGGGGATAGATAGCTTGGTACAATGCTCTGGAATTAGTGAAGGACTGAGTAACCAACCCGCTGGATAGATAGCTCGGTACAATGCTCTGGAATTAGTGAAGGACTGAGTAACCAACCCGCTGGATAGATAGCTCGGTACAATGCTCTGGAATTAGTGAAGGACCGCGTAACCAACCCGGGGGATAGATAGCTCGGTACAATGCTCTGGAACTAGTGAAGGACTGAGTAACCAACCCGGGGATACATAGCTCGGTACAATGCTCTGGAACTAGTGAAGGACTGAGTAACCAACCCGCTGGATAGATAGCTTGGTACAATGCTCTGGAACTAGTGAAGGACTGAGTAACCAACCCGGGGGATAGATAGCTTGGTACAATGCTCTGGAACTAGTGAAGGACTGAGTAACCAACCCGCTGGATAGATAGCTTGGTACAATGCTCTGGAACTAGTGAAGGACTGAGTAACCAACCCGGGGATACATAGCTCGGTACAATGCTCTGGAACTAGTGAAGGACTGAGTAACCAACCCGGGGATACATAGCTCGGTACAATGCTCTGGAACTAGTGAAGGACTGAGTAACCAACCCGGGGGATAGATAGCTCGGTACAATGCTCTGGAACTAGTGAAGGACCGAGTAACCAACCCGCTGGATAGATAGCTTGGTACAATGCTCTGGAACTAGTGAAGGACCGAGTAACCAACCCGGGGGATAGATAGCTTGGTACAATGCTCTGGAACTAGTGAAGGACCGAGTAACCAACCCGCTGGATAGATAGCTCGGTACAATGCTCTGGAGCTAAACCGTAATTATGCTGTTATTACATCCGCATTCTGTTTCCACAATTTCACATTCGTGTCAGTAATAGTATCACAATTGTGAAAATTGATCTCCATCATCACCCTTTCAAGAATATAATTGCTTCTTCAGTTAAGAAAACTTGACAATACTTACGGCAATTATTTTCATCAGAACGATCCAGACAGTTTGGTAATCCATCACACACATATTCATTTTGCACACATTTGCTCGCTTGGTCACAAGGTACATAACCTAGCAAAACATATAAGCAGATATCAAAATATTATTGAAACAAATATCTGGATTTTCTATTTATTGCACATAGTGAGACTACAGTTGGAGAATTCATGTGTGCACGTTTGTAAACACACCCAAGCGGGCAATTTATATGAATACACACCAACGAATCGGGGAATTTTGCACTTTCTTTAAACAGTAATTTCATAATCTCTGACCTTGGATATAGTATATATCTCAATATTAGTCTATTCTGCTACCTTCCCCTATATGGTGGTTGTTATCGCACACACGATTCTTCGATTTCTTTTACTGTTTTGAATATGGCTATTGCAATCATTTACATACGGTATATATTAGATGATAAATGTATGCATGTGGTCATTATTTCCGGAGTGTGACATGACCCTCAGGGGCCTTGTCATGGATGGGGTGGTTGTAGTGGTTGGGGAACAAAGGAAACAATTCCAGAATATGGTAATTGTACAAATCAATCAACCAGGATATAATAAAGAAACGTATAGCGTAAAGAATGAAAAATCAGACGGTCACATTTACAGACGGTTCTGTAGTCCAGTGGTTAACATATTGGACTGGTAATCTAGGGATCGCAGGTTTGATCACCCGTCTGACCCTAATAAAATTAGTCTTTCAGATGGGACTTTAAACTGAGGTCTTGTGCCGGTGCTTTACACCGTGCACATAAACGAACCAGAGGAGACTCTGGAATGGGTCTCTGTCTGTATCGTTGCACTATCCAACAAAAATCTAAAATGACTAATCTCTTCAGGAGGCGTCGCTCATATGGGCAACAGGTAACAATGATAAATAAACGTAAAACAAACACAGAATGAAAAATCACTCAAATATGTGACCTGACACCCAGATATGTGACCTGACACCCAGATATGTGACCTGACACCCAGATAATAGAGGTGGGGCTAATGGATGATGGGTAGTGTTACACACATATCATCGACCTCCATTCATCTCATCGTGGAGTGACAGCAGTAGTGCCGAGTACATTTTATATGCGTATAACATTGTAATCTATTTTATAATTTCTGCGATGATTTTGTACATGTATATGAGAAAGTGCAATTCCTGTGGCATTGCCATGGGATTATAAGTTCGACATATTATCTATTATAAAACACCTTGCATTTTAGGCATTATAATTGCATCGATTCTAATGTAGCAAGAATAGTAAATGTATTATTAATTCTTCCATACTTAATCGAACATAAATAAATATATAAGAGCCGTTTTTTCCCCAACAATTGTAAGGTTAGTGCTTACTATGTTGTTACTGTTTTACTTGATTAGTTTTAATCCTTAATAGGGATGTCAACGAGTATTCGAGTACTCGAGTACTCGATCGAACGTCCGAGTATCGAATACTTTTCAGATAATCGAGTACTCGGTTAAAAAAAATAAAATCAACAAATCTTTATTTTGCGCAAATACGGAGTTGCCTGTGAACAAATCGTGATCAGTGGGATTAGCGAAACTTCCGCTGTACCAAACAATGCAATATACAGCTTGTCATGGTGATTAACAATACCTGTATATCACACAGAGCCGGCTACAGTGACCGAATAATTACGGTGTTGATTCAATTTAATTGGGAAGCGTAAGTTTGATGCAAATTGTTTTATCATTGTCGTCACTACTGAGGCGGGTCGTCCGATTGTCTGTCGTGTGAATGACATCTTTTGTCTGGTGGTCAGAACTTGTTTTGATGTTATAATTGACACTTAATTGATTACTCAATTTAGAACTTTAAGCAGCTACCCATAGCAGGGCAATACCGAAATAGTTGTTAAATAACAAATATCGTAACTTTTGCCATTAACGTTAGCTCGCCCATATGGTTCGTCGGCGGCGAGGGTAAATAAGCTCAATCATCATCAGCCATTAACGTTAACTCTGTTAAACTGTGAAGAGATCTTTAGAATATAATAGTAGTATAGTAATATAAGTGAATTGTGAGAATGCCTCCACCTAAATCTGTGGTATGGAAGTACTTTGAAAGACTTGACAAGACTGTTTCTTGCAAGTTGTACGATGCCAGTCTGACATTTACTGGTGGCACTACCAACCTGCATAATCATCTGAGGCTGAAGCATCCAGCATAAGGCCTCACCTCTGATTGACGAGACAAGAAGCATAATCCACGGTAACGGTAACCGAGTACTCGAGTACTCGATCGAATACCTTTCCGAGTACTCGAGTACCAAAATCACTACTCGTTGACATCCCTAATCCGTAAACATATAATAGTGGATATGGACCTGGTTTTTGAACATGACACAGTGTACATGACACAGTGCACCCATTTATTTGAAATGTGCCAAATATGTGTTCTACACAAGACATGGAATAAGACATACATTTTTGTATATGTCTTTGATCCATAAGTCTGACTTTGATAATGGACGCAGGGACATTGGTCTTGTACACAAAAGTAAGTCATTTTCATATTGTGATCATTTGTGGAATTCTCTTCATATCAATCAATAGATAAAATGATTATAGACAAGTCAAGAAAATGCGGATGTACCCAATATTAGGTTTTGTCAATGAATGTATGCTGCACAGGAGTACACCAGCTTCATGTCATATATATAATTCAATATTTATCTTAATGTCCATGTTTCTGACTATATTACGTTTTGTTAATGCAACAATGTGTATAATAATTATGTATTCATTTTGAATCATGAAATGCAAACCGTATTATGTACGGTATTGTCAAATTAGTTCATCATACTAGTCTTGTGGATATCATTTAGCATGTTTTTTTTGAAAATCTTTCAATATACATGGTCATAAATATCTGTTACTCAATTAAATAAAAGTAAAATTGAAAACTAATCTTATGAGTGTGTATGCTTAATCATATTTTTAACAGTAAAACGTATGATGATAATTTTCACTGAAATAAAGCGACGTATGGTCGCTCACCAGTTGAGGCTTGGCCCCCATGTGTACTCCTCACATCTTGAGGCTTGGCCCCCATGTGTACTCCTCACATCTTGAGGCTTGGCCCCCAGGTGTACTCCTCACATCTTGAGGCTTGGCCCCCATGTGTACTCCTCACATCTTGAGGCTTGGCCCCCATGTGTACTCCTCACATCTTGAGGCTTGGCCCCCATGTGTACTCCTCACATCTTGAGGCTTGGCCCAACCCCCACACCCCCAACCCCCACACCCCCCAACCACAAACACCCAAACCCCACCCCCCAACCCCACATCTTGAGGCTTGGCCCCCATGTGTACTCCTCACATCTTGAGGCTTGACCCCGATGTGTACCTCGCATCTTAAGCTTGGCCCCCAACCCCCACACCCCAAACCCCACAAACCCCCCAACCCCACAAACCCCCAACCACCACACCCCCCAACCCCCACACCCCCCAACCCCACAAACCCCAAACCCCCACACCCCCAACCCCACACACCCCCAACCCCCACACCCCCCAACCCCACAAACCCCAAACCCCACACACCCCCAACCCCCACACCCCCAACCCCACACACACCCCGATGTGTACTCCTCACATCTTGAGGCTTGGCCCCCATGTGTACTCCTCACATATTGAGGCTTGGCCCCTATGTGTACTCCTCGCATCTTTAGGCTTGGCCCCCATGTGTACTCCTCACATCTTGAGGCTTGCCCCCATGTGTACTCCTCACATCTTGAGGCTTGGCCCCATGTGTACTCCTCACATATTGAGGCTTGACCCCTATGTGTACTCCTCGCATCTTAAGGCTTGGCCCCAATGTGTACTCCTCACATATTGAGGCTTGGCCCCCATGTGTACTCCTCACATATTGAGGCTTGACCCCCATGTGTACCCTCACATATTGAGGCTTGGCCCCTATGTGTACTCCTCGCATCTTGAGGCTTGGCCCCCATGTGTACTCCTCACATCTTGAGGCTTGGCCCCAATGTGTACTCCTCACATATTGAGGCTTGACCCAGATGTGTACTCACATCTTGAGGCTTGGCCCCCATGTGTACTCATCACATATTGAGGCTTGGCCCCCATGTGTACTCCTCGCATCTTAAGGCTTGGCCCCCATGTGTACTCCTCACATATTGAGGCTTGGCCCACATGTGTACTCCTCACATATTGAGGCTTGACCCCGATGTGTACCCTCACATCTTGAGGCTTGGCCCCTATGTGTACTCCTCGCATCTTGAGGCTTGGCCCCCATGTGTACTCCTCACATCTTGAGGCTTGGCCCCCATGTGTACTCCTCACATATTGAGGCTTGACCCAGATGTGTACTCCTCGCATCTTGAGGCTTGGCCCCCATGTGTACTGCTCACATCTTGAGGCTTGACCCCGATGTGTACTCGCATCTTGAGGCTTGGCCCCGATGTGTACTCCTCGCATCTTGAGGCTTGCCCCCATGTGTACTCCTCGCATCTTGAGGCTTGGCCCCCATGTGTACTCCTCGCATCTTGAGGCTGGGCCCCGATGTGTACTCCTCACATCTTGAGGCTTGACCCCCATGTGTACTCCTCGCATCTTGAGGCTCAGCCCCCATGTGTACTCCTCACATCTTGAGGCTTGGCCCCCATGTTTACTCCTCATATATTGAGGCTTGGCCCCGATGTGTACTCCTCACATCTTGAGGCTTGGCCCCCATGTGTACTCACATCGTGATGCTTGGCCCCTATGTGTACTCACATCTTGAGGCTTGACCCCGATGTGTACTCACATCTTGAAGCTTGGCTCCCATGTGTACTCCTCACGATGTGTACTCCTCGCATCTTGAGGCTTGACCCCGATGTGTACTCCTCACATCTTGAGGCTTGACCCCAATTTGTACTCCTCGCATCTTGAGGCTTGGCCCCGATGTGTACTCCTCGCATCTTAAGGCTTGGCCCCCCATGTGTACGCCTCACATCTTAAGGCTTGGCCGCTATGTGTACTCCTCGCATCTTGAGGCTTGGCCCCCATTGTGTACTCCTCACATCTTGAGGCTGGGCCCCGATGTGTACTCCTCACATCTTGAGGCTTGGCCCCCATGTGTACTCCTCACATCTTGAGGCTTGGCCCCCATGTGTACTCCTCACATCTTGAGGCTTGGCCCCCATGTGTACTCCTCACATCTTGAGGCTTGGCCCCCATGTGTACTCCTCACATCTTGAGGCTGGCCCCCATGTGTACTCCTCACATCTTGAGGCTTGCCCCCGATGTGTACTCCTCGCATCTTAGGCTTTGCCCCCATGTGTACTCCTCACATCTTGAGGCTTGGCCCCCATGTGTACCCTCACATATTGAGGCTTGGCCCCTATGTGTACTCCTCGCATCTTAAGGCTTGGCCCCCATGTGTACTCCTCACATCTTGAGGCTTGGCCCCCATGTGTACTCCTCACATCTTGAGGCTTGGCCCCCATGTGTACTCCTCGCATCTTGAGGCTTGGCCCCGATGTGTATTCCTCGCATCTTGAGGCTGGGCCCCAATGTGTACTCCTCACATATTGAGGCTTGGCCCCTATGTGTACTCCTCACATCTTGAGGCTTGGCCCCCATGTGTACTCCTCACATATTGAGGCTTGGCCCCTATGTGTACTCCTCGCATCTTGAGGCTTGGCCCCCATGTGTACTCCTCACATCTTGAGGCTTGGCCCAATGTGTACTCCTCACATATTGAGGCTTGACCCCGATGTGTACTCACATCTTGAGGCTTGGCCCCCATGTGTACTCATCGCATCTTGAGGCTTGGCCCCCATGTGTACTCCTCGCATCTTGAGGCTTGGCCCCCATGTGTACTCCTCACATATTGAGGCTTGGCCCAGATGTGTACTCCTCGCATCTTGAGGCTTGGCCCCCATGTGTACTCCCACCGCATCTTGAGGCTTGGCCCCATGTGTACTCCTCGCATCTTGAGGCCCCCAACCCCCAAACCCCAACTCACATCTTGAGGCTTGGCCCCTATGTGTACTCCTCGCATCTTGAGGCTTGGCCCCCATGTGTACTCCTCACATCTTGAGGCTTGGCCCCCATGTGTACTCCTCGCATCTTGAGGCTTGGCCCCCATGTGTACTCCTCACATATTGAGGCTTGGCCCCTATGTGTACTCCTCGCATCTTGAGGCTTGGCCCCCATGTGTACTCCTCACATATTGAGGCTTGGCCCCCATGTGTACTCCTCACATCTTGAGGCTTGGCCCCCATGTGTACTCCTCGCATCTTGAGGCTTGGCCCCCATGTGTACTCCTCACATATTGAGGCTTGGCCCCGATGTGTACTCCTCGCATCTTGAGGCTTGGCCCCCATGTGTACTCCTCACATATTGAGGCTTGGCCCCCATGTGTACTCCTCGCATCTTGAGGCTTGGCCCCCATGTGTACTCCTCACATCTTGAGGCTTGGCCCCCATGTGTACTCCTCACATCTTGAGGCTTGGCCCCCATGTGTACTCCTCGCATCTTGAGGCTTGGCCCCGATGTGTACCTCGCATCTTGAGGCTGCCCCATTGTACTCCTCACATCTTGAGGCTTGGCCCCATGTGTACTCCTCGCATCTTGAGGCTTGGCCCCCATGTGTACTCCTCACATATTGAGGCTTGGCCCCTATGTGTACTCCTCGCATCTTGAGGCTTGGCCCCCATGACCCCCACACCCCATGTGTACTCCTCACATATTGAGGCTTGACCCCGATGTGTACTCACATCTTGAGGCTTGGCCCCCATGTGTACTCATCGCATCTTGAGGCTTGGCCCCCATGTGTACTCCTCGCATCTTGAGGCTTGGCCCCCATGTGTACTCCTCACATATTGAGGCTTGGCCCAGATGTGTACTCCTCGCATCTTGAGGCTTGACCCAGATGTGTACTCCTCGCATCTTGAAGCTTGGCCCCCATGTGTACTCCTCACATCTTGAGGCTTGGCCCCCATGTGTACTTCTCACATATTGAGGCTTGGCTCCCATGTGTACTCCTCACGATGTGTACTCCTCGCATCTTGAGGCTTGACCCAGATGTGTAGTCCTCGCATCTTGAGGCTTGGCCCCGATGTGTACTCCTCGCATCTTAAGGCTTGGCCCCCATGTGTACGCCTCGCATCTTGAGGCTTGGCCCCAATGTGTACTCCTCACATCTTAAGGCTTGGCCCCTATGTGTACTCCTCGCATCTTGAGGCTTGGCCCCCATGTGTACTCCTCACATCTTGAGGCTGGGCCCCGATGTGTACTCCTCACATCTTGAGGCTTGGCCCCGATGTGTACTCCTCGCATCTTGAGGCTCAGCCCCCATGTGTACTCCTCACATCTTGAGGCTTGGCCCCCATGTTTACTCCTCATATATTGAGGCTTGGCCCCGATGTGTACTCCTCACATCTTGAGGCTTGGCCCCCATGTGTACTCACATCGTGAAGCTTGGCCCCTATGTGTACTCACATCTTGAAGCTTGACCCCGATGTGTACTCACATCTTGAAGCTTGGCTCCCATGTGTACTCCTCACGATGTGTACTCCTCGCATCTTGAGGCTTGACCCCAATTTGTACTCCTCACATCTTGAGGCTTGGCCCCGATGTGTACTCCTCGCATCTTAAGGCTTGGCCCCCATGTGTACGCCTCACATCTTAAGGCTTGGCCCCTATGTGTACTCCTCGCATCTTGAGGCTTGGCCCCCATTGTGTACTCCTCACATCTTGAGGCTGGGCCCCGATGTGTACTCCTCACATCTTGAGGCTTGGCCCCTATGTGTACTCCTCGCATCTTGAGGCTCAGCCCTCATGTGTACTCCTCACACCTTGAGGCTTGGCCCCCATGTGTACTCCTCGCATCTTGAGGTTTGGCCCCCATGTGCACTCCTCATATATTGAGGCTTGGCCCCCATGTGTACTCCTCACATCTTGAGGCTGGGCCCCGATGTGTACTCCTCACATCTTGAGGCTTGGCCCCCATGTGTATTCCTCGCATCTTGAGGCTGGGCCCCGATGTGTACTCCTCACATATTGAGGCTTGGCCCCTATGTGTACTCCTCACATCTTGAGGCTTGGCCCCCATGTGTACTCCTCACATATTGAGGCTTGGCCCCTATGTGTACTCCTCGCATCTTGAGGCTTGGCCCTCATGTGTACTCCTCACATCTTGAGGCTGGGTCCCAATGTGTACTCCTCACATATTGAGGCTTGACCCCGATGTGTACTCACATCTTGAGGCTTGGCCCCCATGTGTACTCCTCGCATCTTGAGGCTTGGCCCCGATGTGTACTCCTCGCATCTTGAGGCTTGGCCCCCATGTGTACTCCTCACATATTGAGGCTTGACCCAGATGTGTACTCCTCGCATCTTGAGGCTTGGCCTCCATGTGTACTCCTCACATCTTGAGGCTTGACCCCGATGTGTACTCGCATCTTGAGGCTTGGCCCCGATGTGTACTCCTCGCATCTTGAGGCTTGACCCCGATGTGTACTCCTCGCATATTGAGGCTTGACCCCGATGTGTACTCACATCTTGAGGCTTGGCCCCCATGTGTACTCCTCGCATCTTGAGGCTTGACCCCGATGTGTACTCCTCGCATCTTGAGGCTTGGCCCCCATGTGTACTCCTCGCATCTTGAGGCTTGGCCCCCATGTGTACTCCTCACATATTGAAGCTTGGCCCAGATGTGTACTCCTCGCATCTTGAGGCTTGGCCCCCATGTGTACTCCTCACATATTGAGGCTTGCCCCTCATGTGTACTCATCGCATCTTGAGGCTTGGCCCCCATGTGTACTCCTCGCATCTTGAGGCTTGGCCCCCATGTGTACTCCTCACATATTGAGGCTTGGCCCAGATGTGTACTCCTCGCATCTTGAGGCTTGGCCCCGATGTGTACTCCTCGCATCTTGAGGCTTGGCCCCTATGTGTACTCCTCGCATCTTGAGGCTTGGCCCCCATGTGTACTCCTCACATATTGAGGCTTGGCCCAGATGTGTACTCCTCACATCTTGAGGCTTGGCCCCTATGTGTACTCCTCGCATCTTGAGGCTTGGCCCCCATGTGTACTCCTCACATATTGAGGCTTGACCCAGATGTGTACTCCTCGCATCTTGAGGCTTGGCCCCCATGTGTACTCCTCACATATTGAGGCTTGGCCCCTATGTGTACTCCTCGCATCTTAAGGCTTGGCCCCCATGTGTACTCCTCACATCTTGAGGCTTGGCCCCCATGTGTACTCCTCACATCTTGAGGCTTGGCCCGCATGTGTACTCCTCGCATCTTGAGGCTTGACCCCGATGTGTATTCCTCGCATCTTGAGGCTGGGCCCCAATGTGTACTCCTCACATATTGAGGCTTGGCCCCTATGTGTACTCCTCACATCTTGAGGCTTGGCCCCCATGTGTACTCCTCACATATTGAGGCTTGGCCCCTATGTGTACTCCTCGCATCTTGAGGCTTGGCCCCCATGTGTACTCCTCACATCTTGAGGCTGGGTCCCAATGTGTACTCCTCACATATTGAGGCTTGACCCCGATGTGTACTCACATCTTGAGGCTTGGCCCCCATGTGTACTCATCGCATCTTGAGGCTTGGCCCCCATGTGTACTCCTCGCATCTTGAGGCTTGGCCCCCATGTGTACTCCTCACATATTGAGGCTTGGCCCAGATGTGTACTCCTCGCATCTTGAGGCTTGGCCCCGATGTGTACTCCTCGCATCTTGAGGCTTGGCCCCTATGTGTACTCCTCGCATCTTGAGGCTTGGCCCCCATGTGTACTCCTCACATATTGAGGCTTGGCTCCCATGTGTACTCCTCACGATGAGTACTCCTCGCATCTTGAGGCTTGACCCCGATGTGTAGTCCTCGCATCTTGAGGCTTGGCCCCGATGTGTACTCCTCGCATCTTAAGGCTTGGCCCCCATGTGTACGCCTCGCATCTTGAGGCTTGGCCCCAATGTGTACTCCTCACATCTTAAGGCTTGGCCCCTATGTGTACTCCTCGCATCTTGAGGCTTGGCCCCCATGTGTACTCCTCACATCTTGAGGCTTGGCCCCGATGTGTACTCCTCACATCTTGAGGCTTGGCCCCGATGTGTACTCCTCGCATCTTGAGGCTCAGCCCCCATGTGTACTCCTCACATCTTGAGGCTTGGCCCCCATGTTTACTCCTCATATATTGAGGCTTGGCCCCGATGTGTACTCCTCACATCTTGAGGCTTGGCCCCCATGTGTACTCACATCGTGATGCTTGGCCCCTATGTGTACTCACATCTTGAGGCTTGACCCCGATGTGTACTCACATCTTGAAGCTTGGCTCCCATGTGTACTCCTCACGATGTGTACTCCTCGCATCTTGAGGCTTGACCCCGATGTGTACTCCTCACATCTTGAGGCTTGACCCCAATTTGTACTCCTCGCATCTTGAGGCTTGGCCCCGATGTGTACTCCTCGCATCTTAAGGCTTGGCCCCCCATGTGTACGCCTCACATCTTAAGGCTTGGCCGCTATGTGTACTCCTCGCATCTTGAGGCTTGGCCCCCATTGTGTACTCCTCACATCTTGAGGCTGGGCCCCGATGTGTACTCCTCACATCTTGAGGCTTGGCCCCTATGTGTACTCCTCGCATCTTGAGGCTCAGCCCTCATGTGTACTCCTCACATCTTGAGGCTTGGCCCCCATGTGTACTCCTCGCATCTTGAGGCTTGGCCCCCATGTGTACTCCTCACATCTTGAGGCTGGGCCCCGATGTGTACTCCTCACATCTTGAGGCTTGGCCCCTATGTGTACTCCTCGCATCTTGAGGCTCAGCCCTCATGTGTACTCCTCACATCTTGAGGCTTGGCCCCCATGTGTACTCCTCGCATCTTGAGGCTTGGCCCCCATGTGCACTCCTCATATATTGAGGCTTGGCCCCCATGTGTACTCCTCACATCTTGAGGCTGGCCCCGATGTGTACTCCTCACATCTTGAGGCTTGGCCCCCATGTGTACTCCTCCCATCTTGAGGCTTGGCCCCAATGTGTATTCCTAGCATCTTGAGGCTGGGCCCCGATGTGTACTCCTCACATATTGAGGCTTGGCCCCTATGTGTACTCCTCACATCTTGAGGCTTGGCCCCCATGTGTACTCCTCACATATTGAGGCTTGGCCCCTATGTGTACTCCTCGCATCTTGAGGCTTGGCCCCCATGTGTACTCCTCACATCTTGAGGCTGGGTCCCAATGTGTACTCCTCACATATTGAGGCTTGACCCCGATGTGTACTCACATCTTGAGGCTTGGCCCCCATGTGTACTCCTCGCATCTTGAGGCTTGGCCCCGATGTGTACTCCTCGCATCTTGAGGCTTGGCCCCCATGTGTACTCCTCACATATTGAGGCTTGACCCAGATGTGTACTCCTCGCATCTTGAGGCTTGGCCCCCATGTGTACTCCTCACATCTTGAGGCTTGACCCCGATGTGTACTCGCATCTTGAGGCTTGGCCCCGATGTGTACTCCTCGCATCTTGAGGCTTGACCCCGATGTGTACTCCTCGCATATTGAGGCTTGACCCCGATGTGTACTCACATCTTGAGGCTTGGCCCCCATGTGTACTCCTCGCATCTTGAGGCTTGACCCCGATGTGTACTTCTCGCATCTTGAGGCTTGGCCCCCATGTGTACTCCTCGCATCTTGAGGCTTGGCCCCCATGTGTACTCCTCACATATTGAAGCTTGGCCCAGATGTTTACTCCTCGCATCTTGAGGCTTGGCCCCCATGTGTACTCCTCACATATTGAGGCTTGGCCCCCATGTGTACTCCTCGCATCTTGAGGCTTGGCCCCGATGTGTACTCCTCGCATCTTGAGGCTTGGCCCCCATGTGTACTCCTCACATATTGAGGCTTGACCCAGATGTGTACTCCTCGCATCTTGAGGCTTGGCCCCCATGTGTACTCCTCACATCTTGAGGCTTGACCCCGATGTGTACTCGCATCTTGAGGCTTGGCCCCGATGTGTACTCCTCGCATCTTGAGGCTGGGTCCCAATGTGTACTCCTCACATATTGAGGCTTGGCCCCCATGTGTACTCCTCACATATTGAGGCTTGGCCCTCATGTGTACTCATCGCATCTTGAGGCTTGGCCCCCATGTGTACTCCTCGCATCTTGAGGCTTGGCCCCCATGTGTACTCCTCACATATTGAGGCTTGGCCCAGATGTGTACTCCTCGCATCTTGAGGCTTGGCCCCGATGTGTACTCCTCGCATCTTGAGGCTTGGCCCCTATGTGTACTCCTCGCATCTTGAGGCTTGGCCCCCATGTGTACTCCTCACATATTGAGGCTTGGCCCAGATGTGTACTCCTCACATCTTGAGGCTTGGCCCCTATGTGTACTCCTCGCATCTTGAGGCTTGGCCCCCATGTGTACTCCTCACATATTGAGGCTTGACCCAGATGTGTACTCCTCGCATCTTGAGGCTTGGCCCCCATGTGTACTCCTCACATATTGAGGCTTGGCCCCTATGTGTACTCCTCGCATCTTAAGGCTTGGCCCCCATGTGTACTCCTCACA
>JABXNX010000457.1:0-16946 GCA_014843695.1 Archivesica marissinica | reverse complement strand
ATGACAGTGCCTTACGTATAGTTATACATGTATGACCGTGCGTTACGTATGGTTATGCATGTATGACAGTGCGCTACGTATGGTTATACATGTATGATAGTGAGATACGTATGGTTATATGTATGACAGTGCGCTACGTATGGTTATACATGTATGACAGTGCGCTACGTATGGCTATGTCTATGAAGTGAATTACGTTTTTTGGTTTACATGTATGACAGCACGTTAGTATGGTTATACATGTATGGACAATGCGCTACGTATGGCTATACATGTATGTCAGGAGATACGTATGGTTATACATGTATGACAGGCACGTACGTATGGTTACATGTATGACAGTGCGCTACGTATGGTTATACATGTATGCAGTGCGACGTATGGCTATACATGTATGATAGGGAGATACGTATGGTTATACATGTATGACAGCACGCTACGTATGGTTATACATGTATGACAGTGCGCAACGTATGGCTATGCATCTATGACAGTGAATTACGTATGGTTTTACATGTATGACAGCACGTTACGTATGGTTATACATGTATGACAGTGCGCTACGTATGGCTATACATGTATGACAGGGCGCTACGTATGGTTATACATGTATGACAGGGCGTTACGTATGGTTATATATGTATGATAGGGCGTTACATATGGCTATACATGTATGACAGGGCGTTACGTATGGTTATACATGTATGATTGGGCGTTACGTATGGTTATACATGTATGAAAGGGCGTTACGTATGGATATACATGTATGACAGTGAGCTACGTATAGTTATACATGTATAACCGTGCGTTACGTATGGTTATACATGTATGACAGTGCGCTACGTATGGCTATACAAGTATGACAGGGCGTTACGTATGGTTATACATGTATGACAGTGCGCTACGTATGGCTATACATGTATAACAGGGCGCTAAGTATGTTTATATATGTATGACAGTGAGCTACGTATGGTTATACATGTATGACAGTGCGCGTAGTGGTTATACATGTATGACAGCACGTTACGTATGGTTATACTGTATGATAGTGAGTACGTATGGCTAACATGTAACACGCTACGTATGGTTATGCATGTATGACAGGGAGATACGTATGGTTATACATGTATGACAGCACGCTACGTAAGGTTAAATGTATGACAGTGCGCATACGTATGGTTATACATGTATGACAGCACGCTACGTATGGTTATACATGTATGACAGTGCGCAACGTATGGCTATGCATCTATGACAGTGAATTACGTATGGTTTTACATGTATGACAGTGCCTTACGTATAGTTATACATGTATGACCGTGCGTTACGTATGGTTATGCATGTATGACAGTGCGCTACGTATGGCTATACATGTATGATAGGGAGATACGTATGGTTATACATGTATGACAGCACGCTACGTATGGTTATACATGTATGACAGTGCGCAACGTATGGCTATGCATCTATGACAGTGAATTACGTATGGTTTTACATGTATGACAGTGCCTTACGTATAGTTATACATGTATGACCGTGCGTTACGTATGGTTATGCATGTATGACAGTGCGCTACGTATGGCTATACATGTATGATAGGGAGATACGTATGGTTATACATGTATGACAGCACGCTACGTATGGTTATACATGTATGACAGTGCGCAACGTATGGCTATGCATCTATGACAGTGAATTACGTATGGTTTTACATGTATGACAGCACGTTACGTATGGTTATACATGTATGACAGTGCGCTACGTATGGCTATACATGTATGACAGTGCGCTACGTATGGTTATACATGTATGACAGGGCGTTACGTATGGTTATATATGTATGATAGGGCGTTACATATGGCTATACATGTATGACAGGGCGTTACGTATGGTTATACATGTATGATTGGGAGTTACGTATGGTTATACATGTATGATAGGGCGTTACGTATGGATATACATGTATGACAGTGAGCTACGTATAGTTATACATGTATGACCGTGCGCTACTTATGGCTATACATGTATGACAGGGCGTTACGTATGTTTATATATGTATCACAGTGAGTTACGTATGGTTATACATGTATGACAGTGCGCTACGTATGGTTATACATGTATGACAGCACGTTACGTATGGTTATACATGTATGACAGTGAGTTACGTATGGCTATACATGTATGACAGCACGCTACGTATGGTTATACATGTATGACAGGGAGATACGTATGGTTATACATGTATGACAGCACGCTACGTAAGGTTATACATGTATTACAGTGCGCAACGTATGGCTATGCATTTATGACAGTGAGTTACGTATGGCTATACATATATGACAGCACGTTACGTATGGTTATATATGTATGACAGTGCGTTACGCATGGTTATACATGTATGACAGTGCCTTACGTATAGTTATACATGTATGACCGTGCGTTACGTATGGTTATACATGTATGACAGTGCGCTACGTATGGTTATACATGTATGACAGTGCGCAACGTATGACTATGCATATATGACAGTGAATTACGTATGGTTTTACATGTATGATAGCACGTTACGTATGGTTATACATGTATGACAGTGCGCTACGTATGGCTATACATGTATGACAGGGAGATACGTATGGTTATACATGTATGACAGTGAGTTACGTATGTTTATACATGTATTACAGTGAGTTACTTATGGATATACATGTATGAGGGTGAGCTACGTATGGATATACATGTATGACCGTGAGTTACGCATGGTTATACATGTATGACAGTGCGCTACGTATGGCTATACATGTATAATAGTGAGATTCGTATGGTTATACATGTATGACAGGGCGTTACGTATGGCTATACATGTATGAAAGTGAGTTACGCATGGATATACATGTATGACAATTAGATAAGTATTGTTACACATGTATGACAGTGCGTTACATATGGCTATACATGTATGACAGGGCGTTACGTATGGCTATACATGTATGACAGGATGCTATGTATGGCTATACATGTATGACAGCACGTTACGTATGGTTATACATGTATGACAGGGCGTTACGTATGGTTATACATGTATGACAGGGCGTTCGCATGGATTTACATGTATGACAGCGTGCTACGTATGCTTATACATGTATGACAGTGAGATACGTATGGTTATACATGTATGACTGTGAGTTACGTATAGTTATACATGTATGACAGTGAGATACGTATGGTTATAAATGTATGACAGTGAGTTACGTATGGTTATACATGTATGACAATGAGCTACGTATGGCTATACATGTACGACAGTGAGTTACGTATGGTTATGCATGTATGACAGGGCGTTACGTATGTTTATACATGTATGACAGTGAGCTACGTATGGCTATACATGTATAACAGTGCGCTACGTATAGTTATACATGTATGACCGTGCGCTACTTATGGCTATACATGTATGACAGGGCGTTACGTATGTTTATATATGTATCACAGTGAGTTACGTATGGTTATACATGTATGACAGTGCGCTACGTATGGTTATACATGTATGACAGCACGTTACGTATGGTTATACATGTATGACAGTGAGTTACGTATGGCTATACATGTATGACAGCACGCTACGTATGGTTATACATGTATGACAGGGAGATACGTATGGTTATACATGTATGACAGCACGCTACGTAAGGTTATACATGTATTACAGTGCGCAACGTATGGCTATGCATTTATGACAGTGAGTTACGTATGGCTATACATATATGACAGCACGTTACGTATGGTTATATATGTATGACAGTGCGTTACGCATGGTTATACATGTATGACAGTGCCTTACGTATAGTTATACATGTATGACCGTGCGTTACGTATGGTTATACATGTATGACAGTGCGCTACGTATGGTTATACATGTATGACAGTGCGCAACGTATGACTATGCATATATGACAGTGAATTACGTATGGTTTTACATGTATGATAGCACGTTACGTATGGTTATACATGTATGACAGTGCGCTACGTATGGCTATACATGTATGACAGGGAGATACGTATGGTTATACATGTATGACAGTGAGTTACGTATGTTTATACATGTATTACAGTGAGTTACTTATGGATATACATGTATGAGGGTGAGCTACGTATGGATATACATGTATGACCGTGAGTTACGCATGGTTATACATGTATGACAGTGCGCTACGTATGGCTATACATGTATAATAGTGAGATTCGTATGGTTATACATGTATGACAGGGCGTTACGTATGGCTATACATGTATGAAAGTGAGTTACGCATGGATATACATGTATGACAATTAGATAAGTATTGTTACACATGTATGACAGTGCGTTACATATGGCTATACATGTATGACAGGGCGTTACGTATGGTTATACATGTATGACAGGATGCTATGTATGGCTATACATGTATGACAGCACGTTACGTATGGTTATACATGTATGACAGGGCGTTACGTATGGTTATACATGTATGACAGGGCGTTCGCATGGATTTACATGTATGACAGCGTGCTACGTATGCTTATACATGTATGACAGTGAGATACGTATGGTTATACATGTATGACTGTGAGTTACGTATAGTTATACATGTATGACAGTGAGATACGTATGGTTATAAATGTATGACAGTGAGTTACGTATGGTTATACATGTATGACAATGAGCTACGTATGGCTATACATGTATGACAGTGAGTTACGTATGGTTATGCATGTATGACAGGGCGTTACGTATGTTTATACATGTATGACAGTGAGCTACGTATGGCTATACATGTATAACAGTGCGCTACGTATGGTTATACATGTATGACAGTGAGTTACGTATGGGTATATATGTATGACAGCACGCTGCGTATGGTTATACATGTATGACAGGGCGCTACATATGGCTATACATGTATGACAGGGCGTTACTTATGGCTATACATGTATGACAGTGAGCTACGTATGGTTATACATGTATGACAGTTAGTTACGTATGGTTATACATGTATTACAGTGAGTTACGTATGGATATACATATATGAGAGTGAGCTACGTATGGTTATACATGTATCACAGTGAGTTACGCATGGTTATACATGTATGACAGGGCGTTACGTATGGTTATACATGTATGACAGGGCGTTACGTATGGTTATACATGTATGACAGTGAGTTACATATGGCTATGCATGTATGACAGGGCGTTACGTATGGTTATACATGTATGGCAGGATGCTATGTATGGTTATACATGTATGACAGAACGTTACGTATGGTTATACATGTATGACAGGGCGTTACGTATGGTTATACATGTATGACAGGGCGCTACGTATGGCTACACATGTATGACAGTGCGCTACGTATGGATATACATGTATGACAGTGCGCTACGTATAGCTATACATGTATGACAGTGAGTTACGTATGGTTATACATGTATGACATCACGCTACGTATGGCTATACATGTATAACGGTGCGCAACGTATGGTTATACATGTATGAAAGGGCGCTACGTATGGATATACATGTATGACAGCACGTTACGTATGGTAATACATGTATGACAGTGCGTTACGTATGGCTATACATGTATGACAGCACTACGTATGGCTATACATGTATGACAGTGCGCTACGTATGGTTATACATGTATGACAGTGCGCTACGTATGGCTATGCATGTTTCACAGGGAGTTACGTATGTGTATACATGTATGACAGTGAGCTACGTATGGTTATACATGTATGACAGTGAGCTACGTATGGTTATACATGTATGACAGTGAGTTACATATGGTTATACATGTATGACAGCACGTTACGTATGGTTATATATGTATGACAGTGCGCTACGTATGGCTATACATGTATGACAGTGCGCTACGTATGGATATACATGTATGACACGACATTACGTATGTTTATACATGTATGACAGTGAGCTACGTATGGCTATACATGTATGACAGTTCGCTACGTATGGCTATACATGTATGACAGCACGTTACGTATGGCTATACATGTATGACAGTGAGCTACGTATGGCTATACATGTATGACAGCACGCTACGTATGGTTATACATGTATGACAGGGAGATACGTATGGTTATACATGTATGACAGCACGCTTCGTAAGGTTATACATGTATGACAGTGCGCAACGTATGGCTATGCATCTATGACAGTGAGTTACGTATGGTTATACATGTATGACAGCACGTTACGTATGGTTATACATGTATGACCGTGCGTTACGTATGGCTATACATGTATGACAGTGCGCTACGTATGGCTATACATGTATGACAGGGCGTTACGTATGTTTATATATGTATGACAGTGAGCTACGTATGGTTATACATGTATGACAGTGCGCTACGTATGGTTATACATGTATGACAGCACGTTACGTATGGTTATACATGTATGACAGTGAGTTACCTATGGCTATACATGTATGACAGCACGCTACGTATGGTTATACATGTATGACAGGGAGATACGTAAGGTTATACATGTATGACAGTGCGCAACGTATGGCTATGCATCTATGACAGTGAGTTACGTATGGCTATACATGTATGACAGCACGTTACGTATGGTTATACATGTATGACAGTGCGTTACGTATGGTTATACATGTATGACAGTGCCTTACGTATAGTTATACATGTATGACCATACTTTACGTATGGTTATACATGTATGACAGTGCGCTACGTATGGCTATACATGTATGACAGTGAATTACGTATGGTTTTACATGTATGACAGCACGTTACGTATGGTTATACATGTATGACAGGACGTTACGTATTGTTATGCATGTATGACAGGGCGCTACGTATGGTTATGCATGTTTGACAGGGAGATACGTATGGTTATAGATGTATGACAGTGCGTTACGTATGGTTATACATTTATGACAGGGCGCTAGGTATGGTTACACATGTATGAAAGTGAGTTACGTATGGTTATGCATGTATGAAAGCACGTTACGTATGGCTACACATGTATGACAGCACGTTACGTATGGTTATGCATGTATGACAGCACGTTACGTATTGTTATGCATGTATGACAGAATGTTACGTATGGCTATGCATGTATGATAGGGCCTACGTATCGTTATTCATGTATGATAGGGCGCTACGTATGGTCATGCGTGTATGATAGGGCGTTCCGTATGGCTATACATGTATGGTAGGGCGTTACGTACGGTTATACATGCAGGACAGTGAATTATGTATGGCTATGCATGTATGACAGGGCGCTACGTATAGCTATTCATGTATGACAGGGCGTTACGTATGGTTATGCATGTATGACAGGGCGTTACGTATGGCTATGCATGTATGATAGGGCCTACGTATGGTTATGCATGTATGACAGGGCGTTACGTATGGATATACATGTATGGTAGGGCGTTACGTATGGGTATACATGTATGACAGGGCGTTATGTATGGTTATGCATGTATGATAGCACGTTATGTATGGTTATGCATGTATGACAGGGCGCTACGTATGGTTATACATGTATGACAGTGAGTTACGTATGGTTATATATGTATGACAGGGCGCTACGTATGGTTATACCTGTATGACAGGGCGTTACGTATGGTTATACATGTATGACAGTGAGTTACGTATGGTTATACATGTATGATAGGGCGCTACGTATAGCTATACATGTATGACAGGGCGTTACGTATGGTTATGCATGTATGACAGGGCGTTACGTATGGCTATGCATGTATGATAGGGGGTTACCTATGGTTATGCGTGTATGATGGGGCGTTACGTATGGTTATACATGTATGGTAGGGCGTTACGTATGGATATACATGTATGACAGTGAGTTACGTATGGTTATGCATGTATGACAGTGAGATACCTATGGTTATACATGTATGACAGTGAGTTACGTATGGTTATGCATGTATGACAGGGCGTTACGTATGGTTATACATTTATGGTAGGGCGTTACGTATGGATATATATATATGACAGGGCGTTATGTATGGTTATGCATGTATGATAGCACGTTATGTATGGTTATACATGTATGACAGGGCGCTACGTATGGTTATACATGTATGACAGTGAGTTACGTATGGTTATACATGTATGACAGGGCGTTACGTATGGTTATACTTGTATGACAGTGAGCTACGTATGGTTATACATGTATGATAGGGCGCTACGTATGGTTATACATGTATGACAGCGAGTTACGTATTGCTATGTATGTATGACAGGGCGTTACGTATGACTATACATGTATGACAGGGCGTTATGTATGGTTATGCATGTATGACAGAGCGCTACGTATGGTTATGCATGTATGACAGGGGGCTACGTATGGTTATACATGTATGACAGGACGTTACGTATTGCTATGAATGTATGACAGGGCGCTACGTATGGTTATGCATGTTTGACAGGGCGCTACATATGGTTATACATGTATGGCAGTGCGCTACGTATGGTTATACATGTATTACAGTGAGTTACGTATGGTTATACATGTATGACAGTGCTTTACGTATGGCTATACATGTATGACAGTGAATTACGTATGGATATACATGTATGACAGGGCGCTACGTATGGTTATACATGTATGACAGTGCGGTACGTATGGTTATAGATGTATGACAGTGCGTTACGTATGGTTATACATGTATGACAGGGCGTTACGTACGGTTATACATGCATGCCAGTGAGTTACGTATGGCTATGCATGTATGACAGGGCGCTACTAATAGCTATACATGTATGACAGGGCGTTACGTATGGTTATGCATGTATGACAGGGCGTTACGTATGGCTATGCATGTATGATAGGGCCTATGTATGGCTATGCATGTATGATAGGGCGCTACGTATGGCTATGCGTGTATGATAGGGCGTTACGTATGGTTATGCATGTATGACATTGAGTTACGTATGGTTATACATGTATGACAGTGAGTTACGTATGGTTATGCATGTATGACAGGGCGTTACGTATGGTTATACATGTATAGTATGGCGTTACGTATGGATATACATGTATGACAGGGCGTTATGTATGGTTATGCATGTATGATAGCACGCTATGTATGGTTATACATGTATGACTGGGCGCTACGTATGGTTATACATGTATGACAGTGAGCTACGTATGGTTATACATGTATGACAGGGCGTTACGTATGGTTATACATGTATGACAGTGCCTTACGTATGGCTATACATGTATGACAGTGAATTACGTATGGATATACATGTATGACAGGGCGCTACGTATGGTTATAGATGTATGACAGTGCGTTAGGTATGGTTATACATTTATGACAGGGCGCTAGGTATGGTTATACTTGTATGACAGTGAGTTACGTATGGTTATACATGTATGAAAGCACGTTACGTATGGCTACACATGTATGACAGCACGTTACGTATGGTTATGCATGTATGACAGCACGTTACGTATGGTTATGCATGAATGACAGGATGTTACGTATGGCTATGCATGTATGACAGTGAGTTACGTATGGTTATGCATGTATGACAGGCGTTACGTACGGTTATACATGCAGGACAGTGTGCTATGTATGGCTATGCATGTATGACAGGGCGTTACGTATGGTTATGCATGTATGACAGGGCGTTACGTATGGCTATGCATGTATGATAGGGCCTACGTATGGTTATGCATGTATGACAGGGCGTTACGTATGGTTATACATGTATGGTAGGGCGTTACGTATGGATATACATGTATGACAGGGCGTTATGTATGGTTATGCATGTATGATAGCACGTTATGTATGGTTATACATGTATGACAGGGCGCTACGTATGGTTATACATGTATGACAGTGAGTTACGTATGGTTATACATGTATGACAGGGCGCTACGTATTGTTATACATGTATGACAGGGCGTTACGTATGGTTATACATGTATGACAGTGAGTTACGTATGGTTATACATGTATGATAGGGCGCTACGTATGGTTATACATGTATGACAGTGAGTTACGTATGGCTATACATGTATGACAGGGCGTTACGTATGGCTATGCATGTATGATAGGGCCTACGTATCGTTATTCATGTATGATAGGGCGCTACGTATGGTTATGCGTGTATGATAGGGTGTTACGTATGGTTATACATGTATGGTAGGGCGTTACGTATGGATATACATGTATGACAGTGAGTTACGTATGGTTATGCATGTATGACAGTGAGTAACGTATGGTTATACATGTATGACAGTGAGTTACGTATGGTTATGCATGTATGACAGGGCGTTACGTATGGCTATGCATGTATGATAGGGCCTACGTATGGTTATGCATGTATGATAGGGCGCTACGTATGGTTATGCGTGTACGATAGGGCGTTACGTATGGTTATACATGTATGGTAGGGCGTTACGTATGGATATACATGTATGACAGTGAGTTACGTATGGTTATGCATGTATGACAGTGAGTTACGTATGGTTATACATGTATGACAGTGAGTTACGTATGGTTATACATGTATGAAAGCACGTTACGTATGGCTACACATGTATGACAGCACGTTACGTATGGTTATGCATGTATGACAGCACGTTACGTATGGTTATGCATGTATGACAGGATGTTACGTATGGCTATGCATGTATGACAGTGAGTTACGTATGGTTATGCATGTATGACAGGGCGTTACGTACGGTTATACATGCAGGACAGTGAGTTATGTATGGCTATGCATGTATGACAGGGCGCTACGTATAGCTATACATGTATGACAGGGCGTTACGTATGGTTATGCATGTATGACAGGGCGTTACGTATGGCTATGCATGTATGATAGGGCCTACGTATGGTTATGCATGTATGACAGGGCGTTACGTATCGTTATACATGTATGGTAGGGCGTTATGTATGGTTATGCATGTATGATAGCACGTTATGTATGGTTATGCATGTATGACAGGGCGCTACGTATGGTTATACATGTATGACAGTGAGTTACGTATGGTTATACATGTATGACACGGCGCTACGTATGGTTATACATGTATGACAGGGCGTTACGTATGGTTATACATGTATGACAGTGAGTTACGTATGGTTATACATGTATGATAGGGCGCTACGTATAGCTATACATGTATGACAGGGCGTTACGTATGGTTATGCATGTATGACAGGGCGTTACGTATGGCTATGCATGTATGATAGGGCCTACGTATGGTTATGCATGTATGATAGGGCGCTACGTATGGTTATGCGTGTATGATAGGGCGTTACGTATGGTTATACATGTATGGTAGGGCGTTACGTATGGATATACATGTATTACAGTGAGATACGTATGGTTATACATGTATGACAGTGGGTTACGTATGGTTATGCATGTATGGCAGGGCGTTTCGTATGGTTATACATGTATGGTAGGGCGTTACGTATGGATATACATATATGACAGGGCGGTATGTATGGTTATGCATGTATGATAGCACCTTATGTATGGTTATACATGTATGACAGTGCGCTATGTATGGTTATACATGTATGACAGTGAGTTACGTATGGTTATACATGTATGACAGGGCGTTGCGTATGGTTATACATGTATGACAGTGAGTTACGTATGGTTATACATGTATGATAGGGCCCTACGTATGGTTATACATGTATGACAGTGAGTTACGTATGGCTATGTATGTATGACAGGGCGTTACGTATGACTATACATGTATGACAGGGCGTTATGTATGGTTATGCATGTATGACAGGGCGCTACGTATGGTTATGCATGTATGACAGGGGGCTACGTATGGTTATACATGTATGACAGGACGTTATGTATTGTTATGCATGTATGACAGGGCGTCGTATGGTTTGCATGTTTGATAGGGCGTTACGTATGGTTATACATGTATGGCAGTGCGTTACGTATGGTTATACATGTATTACAGTGAGTTACGTATGGTTATACATGTATGACAGTGAATTACGTATGGATATACATGTATGACAGGGCGCTACGTATGGTTATACATGTATGACAGGGCGTTACGTATGGTTATAGATGTATGACAGTGCGTTACGTATGGTTATACATGTATGAAAGCACGTTACGTATGTATGACAGCACGTTACGTATGGTTATGCATGTATGACAGCATGTTACGTATGATAATGCATGTATGACAGGGCGCTACCTATGGTTATACATGTATGACAGGATGTTACGTATGGTTATACATGTATGACAGTGAGTTACGTATAGCTATACATGTATGATAGGGTGTTACGTATGGTTATACATGTATGACAGCACGTTACGTATGGTTATGCATGTTTGACAGGGCGTTACGTATGGTTATGCATGTATGACAGGATGTTATTTATGGTTATACATGTATGACAGTGAGTTACGTATGGCTATGCATGTATGACAGTGAGTTACGTATGGTTATGCATGTATGACAGGGCGTTACGTTTGGTTATACATGCATGACAGTGAGTTACGTATGGCTATCCTTGTATGACAGGGCGCTACCTATGGTTATACATGTATGACAGGATGTTACGTATGGTTATACATGTATGACAGAGAGTTACGTATAGCTATACATGTATGACAGGGCGTTACGTATGGTTATACATGTATGACAGCACGTCACGTATGGTTATGCATATTTGACAGGGCGTTACGTATGGTTATACATGTATGACAGTGAGTTACGTATGGTTATACATGTATGAAAGGGCGTTACGTATGGTTATACATGTATGACATGGCGTTACGTATGGTTATGCATGTATGACATGGCGTTACGTATGGCTATGCATGTATGATAGGGCGCTACGTATGGTTATGCATGTATGATAGGGGGCTACGTATGGTTATGCGTGTATGATAGGGCGTTACGTATGGCTATGCATGTATGACAGGGCGTTACGTATGGTTATACATGTATGGTAGGGCGTTACGTATGGATATACATGTATGACAGGACGTTATTATGACAGTGAGTTACCTATGGCTATGTATGTATGACAGGGCGTTACGTATGGTATACATGTATGACAGTGAGTTACGTATAGCTATACATGTATGACAGGGTGTTACGTATGGTTATACATGTATGACAGCACGTTACGTATGGTTATGCATATTTGACAGGGCGTTAAGTATGGTTATACATGTATGACAGTGAGTTACGTATGGTTATACATGTATGAAAGGGCGCTACGTATGGTTATGCATGTATGATAGGGGGCTACGTATGGTTATGCGTGTATGATAGGGCGTTACGTATGGCTATGCATGTATGACAGGGCGTTACGTATGGTTATACATGTATGGTAGGGCGTTACGTATGGATATACATGTATGACAGGACGTTATGTATGGTTATGCATGTATGACAGTGAGTTACCTATGGCTATGTATGTATGACAGGGCGTTACGTATGGTATACATGTATGACAGTGAGTTACGTATAGCTATACATGTATGACAGGGTGTTACGTATGGTTATACATGTATGACAGCACGTTACGTATGGTTATGCATATTTGACAGGGCGTTAAGTATGGTTATACATGTATGACAGTGAGTTACGTATGGTTATACATGTATGAAAGGGCGCTACGTATGGTTATGCATGTATGATAGGGGGCTACGTATGGTTATGCGTGTATGATAGGGCGTTACGTATGGCTATGCATGTATGACAGGGCGTTACGTATGGTTATACATGTATGGTAGGGCGTTACGTATGGATATACATGTATGACAGGACGTTATGTATGGTTATGCATGTATGATAGCTCGCTATGTATGGTTATACATGTATGACAGGGCGTTACGTATGGTTATACATGTATGACAGTGAGTTATGTATGGTTATACATGTATGACAGTGCGCTATGTATGGTTATACATGTATGACAGTGAGTTACCTATGGCTATGTATGTATGACAGGGCGTTACGTATGGTATACATGTATGACAGTGAGTTACGTATAGCTATACATGTATGACAGGGTGTTACGTATGGTTATACATGTATGACAGCACGTTACGTATGGTTATGCATATTTGACAGGGCGTTACCTATGGTTATACATGTATGACAGTGAGTTACGTATGGTTATACATGTATGAAAGGGCGTTACGTATGGTTATACATGTATGAAAGGGCGTTACGTATGGTTATACATGTATGAAAGGGCGTTACGTATGGTTATACATGTATGACATGGCGTTACGTATGGCTATGCATGTATGATAGGGCGCTACGTATGGTTATGCATGTATGATAGTGGGCTACGTATGGTTATACATGTATGACAGGGCGTTACGTATGGCTATGCATGTATGACAGGGCGTTACGTATGGTTATACATGTATGGTAGGGCGTTACGTATGGATATACATGTATGACAGGGCGTTATGTATGGTTATGCATGTATGATAGCACGCTATGTATGGTTATACATGTATGACAGGGCGTTACGTATGGTTATACATGTATGACAGTGAGTTATGTATGGTTATACATGTATGACAGTGCGCTATGTATGGTTATACATGTATGACAGTGAGTTACGTATGGCTATGTATGTATGACAGGGCGTTACGTATGGTATACATGCATGACAGTGAGTTACGTATGGCTATACATGTATGATAGGACGTTACGTATTGCTATGCATGTATGACAGGGCGTTACGTATGGTTATGCATGTTTGACAGGGCGTTACGTATGGTTATACATGTATGACAGTGCGTTACGTATGGCTATACATGTATGACAGGGCGTTACGTATGGTTATACATGTATGATAGCAGGGGCATGTGTATTAATATACAATTGTAATGTAAGAATACACAATTGTAATGTAATAATATACAATTTTAATGTAATAATATATAATTGTAATGTAATAATATATAAATGTAATGTAATAATATACAATTTTAATGTAATAATATATAATGGTAATGTGATAATATATAATTGTAATTTAATAATATACAAGTGTAATGTAATAATATATAATTGTAATGTAATAATATACAATTGTAATGTAATAATAAATCATTGTAATGTAATAATATATAATTGTAATGTAATAATAATATAACTGATACGGTGTATGAGCAATTCAGATAGCTATCAGAATTTTAAAAATCTACACCTAACCCGAAACATAGTTGCTATACTATTTCTGATTAAGACCAATGCGTGTTTTATAATGATGTACTATATCAAAATAAGATATTCAAGAAGTTATGGTGGATAAATAAATAATAGCAATTACGCAGTGCATTGGTGACCTGAAGTATTGAGTTCTTCATATAAACGGGTGCCTTCTCACCAATGCAACCTGGGTTCGAATCCTCGGAACGAGAAGTATGTGAGGTGGTACGGTGGTTGCCAGAACGGACAGGTGGGTTTTCACCGGGTACTCTGGTTTCCTCCCACACGAATGACCACATATACGCTTTCACCCGAGCCAATGAGAGTGATTAATATATAAGTTATTAAAACTTGCTTCGCAATCGTTGTAAAATAAATAATGTTTAAAAAAACGGGTGCCTTTGCGATAGCTGAAATGAGCAGCAAGGTTACGTGATGAAGCTAAAACTGTCAAAATGTGTTTGAAAGTTGTTTTCACGGCAAGTGCAATTGGGATTTACGCCGAGCATAGGTTACACCACTCTAATATTATTATTTTCAGTTGAAGAAACAAATACGCAAATAATTGTTTTAATATGCCCTGAAAGAGCACATAAGTAATTTAGTCTATACACATTTAATTTAGCTCGATTGCGAAACAAGGTATTACAACTTATATTAATCACTCTCGAGACCTCATTCCTGACGGAATCCATCGCCACGAGGGAGAGAGAAGAGGCAATCTGGAATTTAAATGCCTTGTTGTTTATGGGCACAATCGTAACGGCTCCAGCACGGCGCCGGGGCCTTTGGTACATGAAACTGCGCTATCACGACTTCCACTCGAAATAACTCCTTAGTTTGTATACATTATAAACAACGTTATAGGCAGCATACGCCGGGTCATTAAACATTAGAAATAAGTATTCTGTGAAATGATTTTATAATTTAGAGCTGGATTTGACGAGAATTTAACGAGCATTTTATATTAGCCGATACCGTCCAGAATAGCTGTATAGATGTTTAAAGTTTTATTATGTAGACAGTCTGCAATCTACTACTCGGATACTTGAAGTGAATTTTGTATCTCCTTTTTAATAAAATTGCTGCAGAATTAAAAGTGTAGACAATATCTGATGAATATATGTCTTAACACATTTTCAGACCCCTTTTCCCAATTTAGTAGTCCGCTTTGTGGACTATAGGATTCCGATCGTTAAGTCCACATGTCCGTATCCATCGTACCATTGTGTCCAGGTTGTAACTTTGTCATGCCTATTGGGATTTTCAAATAGCTACGCATACATGTTTGCCGCATCAATATGAGTTGTCGCGTCAAAGACCCGGGTCCCTACCTCAGTGATCGAGGCCACACTTAGAAGGTAAATGTTTATATATTGGATACTAATATATAGAGCCAGCGCTGAACATGTCCCCCATATTAACAGTATGTGTCATAACTGCAACTGTTCTATGTTATGTACCATTCTTAAATAAAATAGTGTTTAAACTAACAGTATGATTGTGTCGCGTCCAAGACCAAGGTCGAGGTCACACTTTGAGGTTTAAGGTCAACTATTGGTACATTTCGTTTCCGGGCTGTAGCTTTGCCATGCATCTGGGGATTATCAAATAACTATGCACACATGTGCCCTACATTGCGATGACGTGTCACGTCCAAGACATGTGACCCGAACTCAAAGGCATATATCACACCAGACATAGAGG
>JABXNX010000456.1:0-16947 GCA_014843695.1 Archivesica marissinica | reverse complement strand
ACTGGCTGACTACTTGCTATGGGGAAAGACTGGCTTACTACTTGCTATGAGGAAAGACTGGCTGACTACTTGCTATGAGGAAATATTGGCTGACTATTTGCTATGGTGAAAGACTGGCTGACTACTTGTTATGGGGAAAGACTGGCTGACTACTTGCTATGGGGAAAGACTGGCTGACTACTTGCTATGGGGAAAGACTGGCTGACTACTTGCTATGGGGAAAGATTGGCTGACTACTTGCTATGAGGAAAGACTGGCTGACTACTTGCTATGGGGAAAGATTGGCTGACTACTTGCTATGGGGAAAGATTGGCTGACTACTTGCTATGGGGAAAGATTGGCTGACTACTTGCTGTGAGGAAAGATTGGCTGACTACTTGCTATGGGGAAAGACTGGCTGACTACTTGGCTATGTGGAAAGACTGGCTGACTACTTGGCTATGGGGAAACACAGGCTGACTACTTGCTATGGGGAAATACTGGCTGACTACTTGCTATGAGGAAAGATTGGCTGACTACTTGCTATCAGGAAAGACTGGCTGACTACTTGCTATGAGGAAAGATTGGCTGACTACTTGCTATGTGGAAAGACTGGCTGACTACTTGCTATGGGGAAAGATTGGCTGACTACTTGATATGAGGAAAGACTGGCTGACTACTTGCTATGAGGAAAGATTGGCTGACTACTTGCTATGGGGAAAGACTGGCTGACTACTTGCTATGAGGAAAGATTGGCTGACTACTTGCTATGGGGAAAGACTGGCTGACTACCTGCTATGGGGAAACACTGGCTGACTACTTGCTATGGGGAAATACTGGCTGACTACTTGCTATGAGGAAACACTGGCTGACTTGCTATGAGGAACTACTGGCTGACTACTTGCTATTGGGAAAGACTGGCTGACTACTTGCTATGGGGAAATACTGACTGAATACTTGGCTATGAGGACATACTGGCTGACTACTTGCTATGGGGAAAGACTGGCTGACTACTTGCTATGGGGAAACACTGGCTGACTACTTGCTATGAGGAAACACTGGCTGACTACTTGCTATGGGGAAAGACTGGCTGACTACTTGCTATGGGGAAAGACTGACTGACTACTTGCTATGGGGAAAGACTGACTGACTACTTGCTATGGGGAATGACTGGCTGACTACTTGCTATGGGGAAAGACTGGCTGACTACTTGCTATGGGGAAATACTGACTGACTACTTGCTATGAGTAAAGACTGACTGACTACTTGCTATGGGGAAAGACTGGCTGACTACTTGCTATGGAGAAATACTGACTGACTACTTGCTATGAGGAAAGACTGACTGACTACTTGCTATGGGGAAGACTGGCTGACTACTTGCTATGGGGAAAGACTGGCTGACTACTTGCTATGAGGAAGACTGGCAGACTACTTGCTATGAGGAAGACTGGCTGACTACTTGCTATGAGGAAGACTGGCAGACTACTTGCTATGAGGAAGACTGGCTGACTACTTGCTATGGGGAAGACTGGCTGACTACTTGCTATGGGGAAGACTGGCTGACTACTTGCTATGGGGACAGACTGGCTGACTACTTGATATGGGGAAGACTGGCTGACTACTTGCTATGAGGAAACACTGGCTGACTACTTGCTATGGGGAAAGACTGGCTTACTACTTGCTATGAGGAAAGACTGACTGACTACGTGCTATGAGGAAATATTGGCTGACTATTTGCTATGGTGAAAGACTGGCTGACTACTTGTTATGGGGAAAGACTGGCTGACTACTTGCTATGGGGAAAGACTGGCTGACTACTTGCTATGGGGAAAGACTGGCTGACTACTTGCTATGAGGAAAGATTGGCTGACTACTTGCTATGGGGAAAGACTGGCTGACTACTTGCTATGGGGAAAGACTGGCTGACTACTTGCTATGAGGAAAGATTGGCTGACTACTTGCTATGAGGAAATACTGGCTGACTACTTGGCTATGGGGAAATACTGGCTGACTACTTGCTATGAGGAAAGACTGGCTGACTACTTGCTATGAGGAAAGACTGGCTGACTACTTGCTATGAGGAAAGACTGGCTGACTACTTGCTATGAGGAATCACTGGCTGACTACTTGCTATGAGGAATCACTGGCTGACTACTTGCTATGAGGAATCACTGGCTGACTACTTGCTATGAGGAAACACTGGCTGACTACTTGCTATGAGGAAACACTGGCTGACTACTTGGCTATGAGGAAAGACTGGCTGACTACTTGCTATGGGGAAAGACTGGCTGACTACTTGCTATGGGGACAGACTGGCTGACTACTTGCTATGAGGAAAGATTGGCTGACTACTTGCTATGAGGAAAGACTGGCTGACTACTTGCTATGGGGAAAGATTGGCTGACTACTTGCTATGAGGAAAGATTGGCTGACTACTTGCTATGGGGAAAGACTGGCTGACTACTTGGCTATGGGAAAGACTGGCTGACTACTTGGCTATGGGGAAACACTGGCTGACTACTTGCTATGGGGAAATACTGGCTGACTACTTGCTATGAGGAAAGATTGGCTGACTACTTGCTATGAGGAAAGACTGGCTGACTACTTGCTATGAGGAAAGATTGGCTGACTACTTGCTATGTGGAAAGACTGGCTGACTACTTGCTATGGGGAAAGATTGGCTGACTACTTGATATGAGGAAAGACTGGCTGACTACTTGCTATGAGGAAAGATTGGCTGACTACTTGCTATGGGGAATGACTGGCTGACTACTTGTTATGGGGAAGACTGGCTGACTACTTGCTATGGGGAAACACCGGCTGACTATTTGCTATGGGGAAAGACAGGCTGACTACTTGCTATGAGGAATCACTGGTTGACTACTTGCTATGAAGAAAGACTGGCTGACTACTTGCTATCAGGTAATACTGGCTGACTACTTGCTATGGGGAAAGACAGGCTGACTACTTGCTATGAGGAAAGACAGGCTGACTACTTGCTATGGGGAAAGACTGGCTGACTACTTGCTATGGGGCAAGATTGGCTGACTACTTGCTATGAGGAAAGTCTGGCTGACTACTTGCTATGGGGAAAGACTGGCTGACTACTTGCTATGGGGAAAGATTGGCTGACTACTTGCTATGAGGAAAGATTGGCTGACTACTTGCTATGGGGAAAGACTGGCTGACTACTTGGCTATGGGGAAATACTTGCTGACTACTTGCTATGAGGAAAGATTGGCTGACTACTTGCTATGGGAAAGACTGGCTGACTACTTGCTATGAGGAAACACTGGCTGACTACTTGCTATGGGGAAATACTGGCTGACTACTTGCTATGAGGAAAGATTGGCTGACTACTTGCTATGAGGAAAGACTGGCTGCCTATTTGCTATGAGGACAGATTGGCTGACTACTTGCTATGGGGAAAGACTTCCTGAATACTTGCTATGGGGAAAGATTGGCTGACTACTTGCTATGAGGAAAGACTGGCTGACTACTTGCTATGAGGAAATATTGGCTGACTACTTGCTATGGGGAAAGACTGGCTGACTACTTGCTATGAGGAAATACTGGCTGACTACTTGCTATGGGGAAAGACTGGCTGACTACTTGCTATAGGGAAATACTGACTGACTACTTGGCAATGAGGACATACTGGCTGACTACTTGCTATGGGGAAAGACTGGCTGACTACTTGCTATGGGGAACACTGGCCGACTACTTGCTATGGGGAAAGACTGGCTGACTACTTGGCTATGGGGAAATACTGGCTGACTACTTGCTATGAGGAAAGATTGGCTGACTACTTGCTATGAGGAAACACTGGCTGACTAACTGCTATGAGGAAATACTGGCTGACTACTTGCTATGGGGAAAGACTGGCTGCCTACTTGCTATGGGGAAATACTGATTGACTACTTGGCTATGAGGACATACTGGCTGACTACTTGCTATGAGGAAAGACTGGCTGACTACTTGCTATGGGGAAAGACTGGCTGACTACTTGCTATGGGGAAACACTGGCTGACTACTTGCTATGAGGAATCACTGGCTGACTACTTGCTATGAGGAATCACTAGCTGACTACTTGCTATGAGGAATCACTGGCTGACTACTTGCTATGAGGAAACACTGGCTGACTACTTGGCTATGAGGAAACACTGGCTGACTACTTGGCTATGAGGAAAGACTGGCTGACTACTTGCTATGGGGACAGACTGGCTGACTACTTGCTATTGGGACAGACTGGCTGACTACTTGCTATGAGGAAAGATTGGCTGACTACTTGCTATGAGGAAAGACTGGCTGACTACTTGCTATGGGGAAAGATTGGCTGACTACTTGCTATGAGGAAAGACTGGCTGACTACTTGCTATGTGGAAAGACTGGCTGACTACTTGGCTATGGGGAAACACTGGCTGACTACTTGCTATGGGGAAATGGCTGACTACTTGCTATGGGAAATGCTGACTTGCTATGAGGAATCACTGGCTGACTACTTGCTATGAGGAAACACTGGCTGACTACTTGCTATGAGGAAACACTGGCTGACTACTTGCTATGAGGAAAGACTGGCTGACTACTTGCTATGGGGACAGACTGGCTGACTACTTGCTATGGGGACAGACTGGCTGACTACTTGCTATGAGGAAAGATTGGCTGACTACTTGCTATGAGGAAAGACTGGCTGACTACTTGCTATGGGGAAAGATTGGCTGACTACTTGCTATGAGGAAAGATTGGCTGACTACTTGCTATGAGGAAAGACTGGCTGACTACTTGCTATGTGGAAAGACTGGCTGACTACTTGCTATGGGGAAACACTGGCTGACTACTTGCTATGGGGAAATACTGGCTGACTACTTGCTATGAGGAAAGATTGGCTGACTACTTGCTATGAGGAAAGACTGGCTGACTATTGCTATGAGGAAAGATTGGCTGACTACTTGCTATGTGGAAAGACTGGCTGACTACTTGCTATGGGGAAAGATTGGCTGACTACTTGATATGAGGAAAGACTGGCTGACTACTTGCTATGAGGAAAGATTGGCTGACTACTTGCTATGGGGAAAGACTGGCTGACTACTTGCTATGAGGAAAGATTGGCTGACTACTTGCTATGGGGAAAGACTGGCTGACTACCTGCTATGGGGAAACACTGGCTGACTACTTGCTATGGGGAAATACTGGCTGACTACTTGCTATGAGGAAACACTGGCTGACTTGCTATGAGGAACTACTGGCTGACTACTTGCTATTGGGAAAGACTGGCTGACTACTTGCTATGGGGAAATACTGACTGAATACTTGGCTATGAGGACATACTGGCTGACTACTTGCTATGGGGAAAGACTGGCTGACTACTTGCTATGGGGAAACACTGGCTGACTACTTGCTATGAGGAAACACTGGCTGACTACTTGCTATGGGGAAAGACTGGCTGACTACTTGCTATGGGGAAAGACTGACTGACTACTTGCTATGGGGAAAGACTGACTGACTACTTGCTATGGGGAATGACTGGCTGACTTGTTGCTATGGGGAAAGACTGGCTGACTACTTGCTATGGGGAAATACTGACTGACTACTTGCTATGAGTAAAGACTGACTGACTACTTGCTATGGGGAAAGACTGGCTGACTACTTGCTATGGAGAAATACTGACTGACTACTTGCTATGAGGAAAGACTGACTGACTACTTGCTATGGGGAAGACTGGCTGACTACTTGCTATGGGGAAAGACTGGCTGACTACTTGCTATGAGGAAGACTGGCAGACTACTTGCTATGAGGAAGACTGGCTGACTACTTGCTATGAGGAAGACTGGCAGACTACTTGCTATGAGGAAGACTGGCTGACTACTTGCTATGGGGAAGACTGGCTGACTACTTGCTATGGGGAAGACTGGCTGACTACTTGCTATGGGGACAGACTGGCTGACTACTTGATATGGGGAAGACTGGCTGACTACTTGCTATGAGGAAACACTGGCTGACTACTTGCTATGGGGAAAGACTGGCTTACTACTTGCTATGAGGAAAGACTGACTGACTACGTGCTATGAGGAAATATTGGCTGACTATTTGCTATGGTGAAAGACTGGCTGACTACTTGTTATGGGGAAAGACTGGCTGACTACTTGCTATGGGGAAAGACTGGCTGACTACTTGCTATGGGGAAAGATTGGCTGACTACTTGCTATGAGGAAAGACTGGCTGACTACTTGCTATGGGGAAAGACTGGCTGACTACTTGCTATGGGGAAAGATTGGCTGACTACTTGCTATGGGGAAAGATTGGCTGACTACTTGCTGTGAGGAAAGATTGGCTGACTACTTGCTATGGGGAAAGACTGGCTGACTACTTGGCTATGTGGAAAGACTGGCTGACTACTTGGCTATGGGGAAACACAGGCTGACTACTTGCTATGGGGAAATACTGGCTGACTACTTGCTATGAGGAAAGATTGGCTGACTACTTGCTATCAGGAAAGACTGGCTGACTACTTGCTATGAGGAAAGATTGGCTGACTACTTGCTATGTGGAAAGACTGGCTGACTACTTGCTATGGGGAAAGATTGGCTGACTACTTGATATGAGGAAAGACTGGCTGACTACTTGCTATGAGGAAAGATTGGCTGACTACTTGCTATGGGGAAAGACTGGCTGACTACTTGCTATGAGGAAAGATTGGCTGACTACTTGCTATGGGGAAAGACTGGCTGACTACCTGCTATGGGGAAACACTGGCTGACTACTTGCTATGGGGAAATACTGGCTGACTACTTGCTATGAGGAAACACTGGCTGACTTGCTATGAGGAACTACTGGCTGACTACTTGCTATTGGGAAAGACTGGCTGACTACTTGCTATGGGGAAATACTGACTGAATACTTGGCTATGAGGACATACTGGCTGACTACTTGCTATGGGGAAAGACTGGCTGACTACTTGCTATGGGGAAACACTGGCTGACTACTTGCTATGAGGAAACACTGGCTGACTACTTGCTATGGGGAAAGACTGGCTGACTACTTGCTATGGGGAAAGACTGACCCACTACTTGCTATGGGGAAAGACTGACTGACTACTTGCTATGGGGAATGACTGGCTGACTTGTTGCTATGGGGAAAGACTGGCTGACTACTTGCTATGGGGAAATACTGACTGACTACTTGCTATGAGTAAAGACTGACTGACTACTTGCTATGGGGAAAGACTGGCTGACTACTTGCTATGGAGAAATACTGACTGACTACTTGCTATGAGGAAAGACTGACTGACTACTTGCTATGGGGAAGACTACTTGCTATGAGGAAGACTGGCTGACTACTTGCTATGAGGAAGACTGGCAGACTACTTGCTATGGGGAAGACTGGCTGACTACTTGCTATGGGGAAGACTGGCTGACTACTTGCTATGGGGACAGACTGGCTGACTACTTGATATGGGGAAGACTGGCTGACTACTTGCTATGAGGAAACACTGGCTGACTACTTGCTATGGGGAAAGACTGGCTTACTACTTGCTATGAGGAAAGACTGACTGACTACATGCTATGAGGAAATATTGGCTGACTATTTGCTATGGTGAAAGACTGGCTGACTACTTGTTATGGGGAAAGACTGGCTGACTACTTGCTATGGGGAAAGACTGGCTGACTACTTGCTATGGGGAAAGACTGGCTGACTACTTGCTATGGGGAAAGATTGGCTGACTACTTGCTATGAGGAAAGACTGGCTGACTACTTGCTATGGGGAAAGACTGGCTGACTACTTGCTATGGGGAAAGATTGGCTGACTACTTGCTATGGGGAAAGATTGGCTGACTACTTGCTGTGAGGAAAGATTGGCTGACTACTTGCTATGGGGAAAGACTGGCTGACTACTTGGCTATGTGGAAAGACTGGCTGACTACTTGGCTATGGGGAAACACAGGCTGACTACTTGCTATGGGGAAATACTGGCTGACTACTTGCTATGAGGAAAGATTGGCTGACTACTTGCTATCAGGAAAGACTGGCTGACTACTTGCTATGAGGAAAGATTGGCTGACTACTTGCTATGTGGAAAGACTGGCTGACTACTTGCTATGGGGAAAGATTGGCTGACTACTTGATATGAGGAAAGACTGGCTGACTACTTGCTATGAGGAAAGATTGGCTGACTACTTGCTATGGGGAAAGACTGGCTGACTACTTGCTATGAGGAAAGATTGGCTGACTACTTGCTATGGGGAAAGACTGGCTGACTACCTGCTATGGGGAAACACTGGCTGACTACTTGCTATGGGGAAATACTGGCTGACTACTTGCTATGAGGAAACACTGGCTGACTTGCTATGAGGAACTACTGGCTGACTACTTGCTATTGGGAAAGACTGGCTGACTACTTGCTATGGGGAAATACTGACTGAATACTTGGCTATGAGGACATACTGGCTGACTACTTGCTATGGGGAAAGACTGGCTGACTACTTGCTATGGGGAAACACTGGCTGACTACTTGCTATGAGGAAACACTGGCTGACTACTTGCTATGGGGAAAGACTGGCTGACTACTTGCTATGGGGAAAGACTGACTGACTACTTGCTATGGGGAATGACTGGCTGACTACTTGCTATGGGGAAAGACTGGCTGACTACTTGCTATGGGGAAATACTGACTGACTACTTGCTATGAGTAAAGACTGACTGACTACTTGCTATGGGGAAAGACTGGCTGACTACTTGCTATGGAGAAATACTGACTGACTACTTGCTATGAGGAAAGACTGACTGACTACTTGCTATGGGGAAGACTGGCTGACTACTTGCTATGGGGAAAGACTGGCTGACTACTTGCTATGAGGAAGACTGGCAGACTACTTGCTATGAGGAAGACTGGCTGACTACTTGCTATGAGGAAGACTGGCAGACTACTTGCTATGAGGAAGACTGGCTGACTACTTGCTATGGGGAAGACTGGCTGACTACTTGCTATGGGGAAGACTGGCTGACTACTTGCTATGGGGACAGACTGGCTTACTACTTGATATGGGGAAGACTGGCTGACTACTTGCTATGAGGAAATACTGGCTGACTACTTGCTATGGGGAAAGACTGGCTTACTACTTGCTATGAGGAAAGACTGACTGACTACGTGCTATGAGGAAATATTGGCTGACTATTTGCTATGGTGAAAGACTGGCTGACTACTTGTTATGGGGAAAGACTGGCTGACTACTTGCTATGGGGAAAGACTGGCTGACTACTTGCTATGGGGAAAGACTGGCTGACTACTTGCTATGGGGAAAGATTGGCTGACTACCTGCTATGAGGAAAGACTGGCTGACTACTTGCTATGGGGAAAGACTGGCTGACTACTTACTATGGGGAAAGATTGGCTGACTACTTGCTATGAGGAAAGATTGGCTGACTACTTGCTATGAGGAAAGACTGGCTGACTACTTGGCTATGGGGAAATACTGGCTGACTACTTGCTATGAGGAAAGATTGGCTGACTACTTGCTATGAGGAAACACTGGCTGACTAACTGCTATGAGGAAATACTGGCTGACTACTTGCTATGGGGAAAGACTGGCTGCCTACTTGCTATGGGGAAATACTGATTGACTACTTGGCTATGAGGACATACTGGCTGACTACTTGCTATGAGGAAAGACTGGTTGACTACTTGCTATGGGGAAAGACTGGCTGACTACTTGCTATGGGGAAACACTGGCTGACTACTTGCTATGAGGAATCACTGGCTGACTACTTGCTATGAAGAATCACTAGCTGACTACTTGCTATGAGGAATCACTGGCTGACTACTTGCTATGAGGAAACACTGGCTGACTACTTGGCTATGAGGAAACACTGGCTGACTACTTGGCTATGAGGAAAGACTGGCTGACTACTTGCTATGGGGACAGACTGGCTGACTACTTGCTATTGGGACAGACTGGCTGACTACTTGCTATGAGGAAAGATTGGCTGACTACTTGCTATGAGGAAAGACTGGCTGACTACTTGCTATGGGGAAAGATTGGCTGACTACTTGCTATGAGGAAAGATTGGCTGACTACTTGCTATGGGGAAAGACTGGCTGACTACTTGGCTATGTGGAAAGACTGGCTGACTACTTGGCTATGGCCATAGGAAACACTGGCTGACTACTTGCTATGGGGAATATTGGCTGACTACTTGCTATGAGGAATCACTAGCTGACTACTTGCTATGAGGAATCACTGGCTGACTACTTGCTATGAGGAAACACTGGCTGACTACTTGGCTATGAGGAAACACTGGCTGACTAATTGGCTATGAGGAAAGACTGGCTGACTACTTGCTATGGGGACAGACTGGCTGACTACTTGCTATGGGGACAGACTGGCTGACTACTTACTATGAGGAAAGATTGGCTGACTACTTGCTATGAGGAAAGACTGGCTGACTACTTGCTATGGGGAAAGATTGGCTGACTACTTGCTGTGAGGAAAGATTGGCTGACTACTTGCTATGGGGAAAGACTGGCTGACTACTTGGCTATGTGGAAAGACTGGCTGACTACTTGGCTATGGGGAAACACAGGCTGACTACTTGCTATGGGGAAATACTGGCTGACTACTTGCTATGAGGAAAGATTGGCTGACTACTTGCTATCAGGAAAGACTGGCTGACTACTTGCTATGAGGAAAGATTGGCTGACTACTTGCTATGTGGAAAGACTGGCTGACTACTTGCTATGGGGAAAGATTGGCTGACTACTTGATATGAGGAAAGACTGGCTGACTACTTGCTATGAGGAAAGATTGGCTGACTACTTGCTATGGGGAAAGACTGGCTGACTACTTGCTATGAGGAAAGATTGGCTGACTACTTGCTATGGGGAAAGACTGGCTGACTACCTGCTATGGGGAAACACTGGCTGACTACTTGCTATGGGGAAATACTGGCTGACTACTTGCTATGAGGAAACACTGGCTGACTTGCTATGAGGAATCACTGGCTGACTACTTGCTATGAGGAAACACTGGCTGACTACTTGGCTATGAGGAAACACTGGCTGACTAATTGGCTATGAGGAAAGACTGGCTGACTACTTGCTATGGGGACAGACTGGCTGACTACTTGCTATGGGGACAGACTGGCTGACTACTTACTATGAGGAAAGATTGGCTGACTACTTGCTATGAGGAAAGACTGGCTGACTACTTGCTATGGGGAAAGATTGGCTGACTACTTGCTGTGAGGAAAGATTGGCTGACTACTTGCTATGAGGAAAGACTGGCTGACTACTTGGCTATGTGGAAAGACTGGCTGACTACTTGGCTATGGGGAAACACAGGCTGACTACTTGCTATGGGGAAATACTGGCTGACTACTTGCTATGAGGAAAGATTGGCTGACTACTTGCTATCAGGAAAGACTGGCTGACTACTTGCTATGAGGAAAGATTGGCTGACTACTTGCTATGTGGAAAGACTGGCTGACTACTTGCTATGGGGAAAGATTGGCTGACTACTTGATATGAGGAAAGACTGGCTGACTACTTGCTATGAGGAAAGATTGGCTGACTACTTGCTATGGGGAAAGACTGGCTGACTACTTGCTATGAGGAAAGATTGGCTGACTACTTGCTATGGGGAAAGACTGGCTGACTACCTGCTATGGGGAAACACTGGCTGACTACTTGCTATGGGGAAATACTGGCTGACTACTTGCTATGAGGAAACACTGGCTGACTTGCTATGAGGAACTACTGGCTGACTACTTGCTATTGGGAAAGACTGGCTGACTACTTGCTATGGGGAAATACTGACTGAATACTTGGCTATGAGGACATACTGGCTGACTACTTGCTATGGGGAAAGACTGGCTGACTACTTGCTATGGGGAAACACTGGCTGACTACTTGCTATGAGGAAACACTGGCTGACTACTTGCTATGGGGAAAGACTGGCTGACTACTTGCTATGGGGAAAGACTGACCCACTACTTGCTATGGGGAAAGACTGACTGACTACTTGCTATGGGGAATGACTGGCTGACTTGTTGCTATGGGGACAGACTGGCTGACTACTTGCTATGGGGAAATACTGACTGACTACTTGCTATGAGTAAAGACTGACTGACTACTTGCTATGGGGAAAGACTGGCTGACTACTTGCTATGGAGAAATACTGACTGACTACTTGCTATGAGGAAAGACTGACTGACTACTTGCTATGGGGAAGACTGGCTGACTACTTGCTATGGGGAAAGACTGGCTGACTACTTGGCTATGTGGAAAGACTGGCTGACTACTTGGCTATGGGGAAACACTGGCTGACTACTTGCTATGGGGAAATACTGGCTGACTACTTGCTATGAGGAAAGATTGGCTGACTACTTGCTATGAGGAAAGACTGGCTGACTACTTGCTATGAGGAAAGATTGGCTGACTACTTGCTATGTGGAAAGACTGGCTGACTACTTGCTATGGGGAAAGATTGGCTGACTACTTGCTATGAGGAAAGACTGGCTGACTACTTGCTATGGGAAAGACTGGCTGACTACTTGCTATGGGGAAAGACTGGCTGACTACTTGCTATGGGGAAGACTGGCTGACTACTTGCTATGGGAAAGACTGGCTGACTACTTGCTATGGGAAACTGGCTGACTACTTGCTATGAGGAAAGATTGGCTGACTACTTGCTATGGGGAAAGACTGGCTGACTACTTGCTATGGGGAAAGACTGGCTGACTACTTGCTATGGGGAAAGACTGGCTGACTACTTGCTATGAGGAAAGACTGGCTGACTACTTGCTATGGGGAAAGACTGGCTGACTACTTGCTATGGGGAAAGACTGGCTGACTACTTGCTATGAGGAAAGACTGGCTGACTACTTGCTATGGGGAAAGACTGGCTGACTACTTGCTATGGGGAAACACTGGCGTTTGTTGGGTGGTGTTTGTTGGGGTTGTTGTTGGGTGTGACTACTTGCTATGGGGAAAGATTGGCTGACTACTTGCTATGGGGAAAGACTGGCTGACTACTTGCTATGAGGAAATACTGGCTGACTACTTGCTATGGGGAAATACTGGCTGACTACTTGCTATGGGGAGGAGATTGGCTGACTACTTGCTATGGGAAAGACTGGCTGACTACTTGCTATGGGAAATACTGGCTGACTACTTGCTATGAGGAAATACTGGCTGACTACTTGCTATGGGGAAAGACTGGCTGACTACTTGCTATGGGGAAGTTTGGCTGACTACTTGCTATGGGGAAAGACTGGCTGACTACTTGCTATGGTGAAATACTGGCTGACTACTTGCTATGAGGAAAGACTGGCTGACTACTTGCTATGAGGAAAGATTGGCTGACTACTTGCTATGAGGAAAGACTGGCTGACTACTTGCTATGAGGAAAGATTGGCTGACTACTTGCTATGGGGAAAGACTGGCTGACTACTTGCTATGAGGAAAGATTGGCTGACTACTTGCTATGGGGAAAGACTGGCTGACTACTTGCTATGGGGAAAGACTGGCTGACTACTTGCTATGGGGAAATACTGGCTGACTACTTGCTATGAGGAAAGACTGGCTGACTACTTGCTATGAGGAAATACTGGCTGACTACTTGCTATGGGAAAGACTGGCTGACTACTTGCTATGGGGAAATACTGGCTGACTACTTGCTATGAGGAAAGACTGGCTGACTACTTGCTATGGGAAAGACTGGCTGACTACTTGCTATGGGGAAAGACTGGCTGACTACTTGCTATGGGGAAAGACTGGCTGACTACTTGCTATGGGGAAAGACTGACTGACTACTTGCTATGGGGAAAGACTGACTGACTACTTGCTATGGGGAATGACTGGCTGACTACTTGCTATGGGGAAAGACTGGCTGACTACTTGCTATGGGGAAATACTGACTGACTACTTGCTATGAGTAAAGACTGACTGACTACTTGCTATGGGGAAAGACTGGCTGACTACTTGCTATGGAGAAATACTGACTGACTACTTGCTATGAGGAAAGACTGACTGACTACTTGCTATGGGGAAGACTGGCTGACTACTTGCTATGGGGAAAGACTGGCTGACTACTTGCTATGAGGAAGACTGGCAGACTACTTGCTATGAGGAAGACTGGCTGACTACTTGCTATGAGGAAGACTGGCAGACTACTTGCTATGAGGAAGACTGGCTGACTACTTGCTATGGGGAAGACTGGCTGACTACTTGCTATGGGGAAGACTGGCTGACTACTTGCTATGGGGACAGACTGGCTGACTACTTGATATGGGGAAGACTGGCTGACTACTTGCTATGAGGAAACACTGGCTGACTACTTGCTATGGGGAAAGACTGGCTTACTACTTGCTATGAGGAAAGACTGACTGACTACGTGCTATGAGGAAATATTGGCTGACTATTTGCTATGGTGAAAGACTGGCTGACTACTTGTTATGGGGAAAGACTGGCTGACTACTTGCTATGGGGAAAGACTGGCTGACTACTTGCTATGGGGAAAGACTGGCTGACTACTTGCTATGGGGAAAGACTGGCTGACTACTTGCTATGAGGAAAGACTGGCTGACTACTTGCTATGGGGAAAGACTGGCTGACTACTTGCTATGGGGAAAGACTGGCTGACTACTTGCTATGGGGAAAGATTGGCTGACTACTTGCTATGAGGAAAGACTGGCTGACTACTTGCTATGGGGAAAGACTGGCTGACTACTTGCTATGTGGAAAGACTGGCTGACTACTTGCTATGGGGAAACACTGGCTGACTACTTGCTATGGGGAAATACTGGCTGACTACTTGCTATGAGGAAAGATTGGCTGACTACTTGCTATGGGAAAGACTGGCTGACTACTTGCTATGAGGAAAGACTGGCTGACTACTTGCTATGGGGAAAGATGGCTGACTACTTGCTATGGGGAAAGATGGCTGACTACTTGATATGAGGAAAGACTGGCTGACTACTTGCTATGAGGAAAGATTGGCTGACTACTTGCTATGGGAAAGACTGGCTGACTACTTGCTATGAGGAAAGATTGGCTGACTACTTGCTATGGGGAAAGACTGGCTGACTACTTGCTATGGGGAAAACTGGCTGACTACTTGCTATGGGGAAATACTGGCTGACTACTTGCTATGAGGAAACACTGGCTGACTTGCTATGAGGAACTACTGGCTGACTACTTGCTATTGGGAAAGACTGGCTGACTACTTGCTATGGGGAAATACTGACTGAATACTTGGCTATGAGGACATACTGGCTGACTACTTGCTATGGGGAAAGACTGGCTGACTACTTGCTATGGGGAAACACTGGCTGACTACTTGCTATGAGGAAACACTGGCTGACTACTTGCTATGGGGAAAGACTGGCTGACTACTTGCTATGGGGAAAGACTGACTGACTACTTGCTATGGGGAATGACTGGCTGACTACTTGCTATGGGGAAAGACTGGCTGACTACTTGCTATGGGGAAATACTGACTGACTACTTGCTATGAGGAAAGACTGACTGACTACTTGCTATGGGGAAAGACTGGCTGACTACTTGCTATGGGGAAATACTGACTGACTACTTGCTATGAGGAAAGACTGACTGACTACTTGCTATGGGGAAAGACTGGCTGACTACTTGCTATGGGGAAAGACTGGCTGACTACTTGCTATGGGGAAATACTGGCAGACTACTTGCTATGAGGAAGACTGGCTGACTACTTGCTATGGGGAAGACTGGCTGACTACTTGCTATGGGGAAGACTGGCTGACTACTTGCTATGGGGAAGACTGGCTGACTACTTGCTATGGGGAAGACTGGCTGACTACTTGCTATGGGGACAGACTGGCTGACTACTTGATATGGGGAAGACTGGCTGACTACTTGCTATGAGGAAACACTGGCTGACTACTTGCTATGGGGAAAGACTGGCTTACTACTTGCTATGAGGAAATACTGACTGACTACGTGCTATGAGGAAATATTGGCTGACTATTTGCTATGGTGAAAGACTGGCTGACTACTTGTTATGGGGAAAGACTGGCTGACTACTTGCTATGGGGAAAGACTGGCTGACTACTTGCTATGGGGAAAGACTGGCTGACTACTTGCTATGAGGAATCACTGGCTGACTACTTGCTATGAGGAAAGACTGGCTGACTACTTGCTATGGGGAAAGACTGGCTGACTACTTGCTATGAGGAAAGACTGGCTGACTACTTGCTATGAGGAAATACTGGCTGACTACTTGCTATGAGGAAAGACTGGCTGACTACTTGCTATGGGGAAAGGGAACTTGGCTATGGGGAAGTGGCTGACTACTTGCTATGGGGAAAGACTGGCTGACTACTTGCTATGAGGAAAACACTGGCTGACTACTTGCTATGAGGAAACACTGGCTGACTACTTGCTATGAGGAATACTGGCTGACTACTTGCTATGGGGAAAGACTGGCTGACTACTTGCTATGGGGAAATACTGGCTGACTACTTGCTATGAGGAAAGATTGGCTGACTACTTGCTATGGGAAAGACTGGCTGACTACTTGCTATGGGGAAGACTGGCTGACTACTTGCTATGGGGAAAGACTGGCTGACTACTTGCTATGAGGAAAGATTGGCTGACTACTTGCTATGAGGAAAGACTGGCTGACTACTTGCTATGGGGAAAGACTGGCTGACTACTTGCTATGGGGAAAGACTGGCTGACTACTTGCTATGAGGAAAGACTGGCTGACTACTTGCTATGTGGAAAGACTGGCTGACTACTTGCTATGGGGAAAGACTGGCTGACTACTTGCTATGGGGAAATACTGGCTGACTACTTGCTATGAGGAAAGATTGGCTGACTACTTGCTATGAGGAAAGACTGGCTGACTACTTGCTATGAGGAAATACTGGCTGACTACTTGCTATGAGGAAATACTGGCTGACTACTTGCTATGGGGAAAGACTGGCTGACTACTT
>JABXNX010000455.1:0-16969 GCA_014843695.1 Archivesica marissinica | reverse complement strand
GAATGCCAATGTTCACTGACAGATAATTGATCAGATAACAGATCATTGATCAATTTAAAAGTTACATGTGTACAGTGTAAAATAATGCTATTTTCATTATTTCCACTACAATTCAGATGCATTCACATATCACACAGCACTAATATATTTGTTGATCTCAACATTATGAATACAGATTTTAAGGCTTCTTAATTATTGAATCCCAAATTCAAGCCCTGTATGTTAGCTCTTAAATGGGATGGGGGGGGGGAATCCTGCACATGGGGGAAAACCATGTATTACATAATAGAACTGTACATTATATTTAGCTATTAAGCATGCAATTGTCAGTTTGGTTATCTTTCAATACACAATTCTGTTTCCTACAGTAAACAGACTGTCATTTGGAAATACATATAGATATGGTTTGTTCAAAAACATGTGTGTTTTTACGTTTATTTTTCGTCGCTACCGGTTGCCCATATGAGCGACGCCTCCTAAAGAGATTAGTCATTTTAGATTTTTGGAGGATAGTGCATGATATAGACAGAGACCCATTCCAGAGTCTCCTATGGTTCTTTTACGTGCACGGTGTAAAGCACCGACATGAGACCTCGGTTTAACGTCCCATCTGAAAGACTGTTAATTTTATTAGGGTCAGACGGGGGATCGAACCTGCGATCCCTGGATTACCAGTCCAGCATGTTACCACTGGACTACAGATCCATCTGTAATACATGTTTGTGATTGTAATCAGTATAAAATTAATATGATATCATACTTAAGAATGACCCACAATTTTGCATATTTGCTTAGGGGTATTTCTATTGTCACAGTTGAATTCCCCCCCCTCATCCAAAACCACATTCCAAATACTAAAATTGCACTTCTGTGTGTGTTTTTACGTTTATTTATCGTCGCTACCGGTTGCCAATATGAGCGACGCCTCCTAAAGAGATTAGTCATTTTAGATTTTTGGAGGATAGTGCAATGATACAGACAGAGAACCACTCCAGAGTCTCCTCTGGGTCTATTACGTGCACGGTGTAAAGCACCAACACTTGACCTCGATTTAAAATCACATCTGAAAGACTGTTAATTTTATTAGGGTCAGACGGGGGATCGAACCTGCGATCCCTGGATTGCCAGTCCAGCGTGTTAACACTGGACTACAGATCCGTCTGTTATTGCATTTCTATCACATCTATGCGATATATACTCAGCAAAATTCTTAACCGGTCACCTGATGTTTTACAATATTTGGAGCAAACTAACAGAAATAGAACATAATTAATTAGATTGTATGATTATTAATTAGTTTAATCATATTTTATTGCTTATTTATATACAATACAATTACAAATATAAACATGGTAAATATATAAGCAAACGGATACAACTACAATGCTATGTTTATACTTGCACAGTGCACGAATAAAATCTAGAAGCAAATGGGTTGGGCAACAAGTTTTACCAACATTAGCGAGTGCCCTCCCCAAGATTATTAATTGGCTACAATTCTTATAAAATACCAGGTGACCGATTAGAAATTTTGTTGAGTGTAGAGTGATTTAACCCTTTCAATACCACAGACCTTTAAATAGGCTTGCAAAAAGTGTAGATCCAGATGAGCCGGCTCGTGACGAGCCGTCTCATCAGGATCTGCACTTTTTGCCAGTGATATGACTATTTTTAGACATAATTACCCATTTTGATAAATGAACTTGTCCAAATGTGATTTTCTGATTCATTTATTGGTTTATGAATATCATGGACCAGTCCATGTGAGTTACTTGGTGTAGAGCGATTTAAAGTGTGACGGCGGCCATTTTGAAAAGCACCCCCTAGCGACAGTATGTCTGGGGTAGAAAACGTCTACCCTGATTTTTTTTATCTCGGATATGTACTTTAAGAATTTGAAGATTATTGGTCTGGGCATATTTAACCTCTGGTGCCTGTTGTTTGGTGGGCAACCGGTAGACATGCCTGTTCGTGAATTGAAGTCCCCAGTAACGTAAGAATAACCTAACAGATTATATGTTTCTATTTCTTTTTCAATTTCTTCGACAAAATCAAACTCATTATCAGCTAAAGCCTTTGAGGTAATTGATGAAATGTATATAAACACATATATTAACCCATTCAATATCAAGTAACTGACATGGACTGGTCCATGATATTTTTAGACCAATAAATTAATAACAAAATTACATTTGGATCAGTTCATTTATCAAAATGGGTAATTTTTTATCTAAAAATAGTTATATTACTTGAAAAAAGTGCAGATCCTGATGAGACGGCTCGTCACGAGCCGGCTCATCTGGATCTACACTTTTTTGTAAGCCAATTTAGAGGTCTGTGGTGTTGAAAGGGTTAACAAACTACATCATGATTAATGTCTAACTATATAATACCATTTTCATCTTTTTTGTGTTTTACGTTTATTTATCGTTGCCACCGGTACCGTCTACACAATGATTTTGAACATTATAATTTAGTTCAATCAACGGTTTTAAAGTATTTTTTCATAATAAGGTTCCTACTGTAAAATGTGTTGATATTTGAACACACCGACGTCCGTGTCATTGATTAAAATCGAAACTCATGGCGTAACTAGTGTAGGATTTGATGGTGTACCTATGCCATGGGTGCAGGGGCGTATCTATGCAATCAGCTGCCTATGTAGTAAATGACCCGTTGTGAAGTGGGTCGACGCGTGTGGGTGGGAAAACAAAGTGACAACATATCACGGAATTTAATATAAATTGTTTTTAATTCCAAAATCATCACATCCTCTGTCATCCCCATTCTGCAAGTCAGTATCAGTATCATCACCTCTGTAATGTCCCACTATATCAGTATTAGCATCACCACCTCTGTCATCGCCCACTATATCAGTATTAGTATCACCACCTCTGTAATGTCCCACTATATCAGTATCGGCATCATCACCTCTGTAATGTCCCACTATATCAGTATCAGCATCATCACCTCTGTAATGTCCCACTATATCAGTATCGGCATCATCACCTCTGTAATGTCCCACTATATCAGTACCAGCATCATCACCTCTGTAATGTCCCACTATATCAGTACCAGCATCATCACCTCTGTAATGTCCCACTATATCAGTATCAGTATCATCACCTCTGTAATGTCCCACTATATCAGTATCGGCATCATCACCTCTGTAATGTCCCACTATATCAGTACCAGCATCATCACCTCTGTAATGTCCCACTATATCAGTATCAGCATCACCACCTCTGTAATGTCCCACTATATCAGTACCAGCATCATCACCTCTGTAATGTCCCACTATATCAGTATTAGCATCATCACCTCTGAAATGTCCCACTATACCAGTATTAGCATCATAATATACGTCATCATCCAGTCTGTCCGTATCGGTCTCATCACCTCTGTAATGTCCCACTATATCAGTATTAGCATCATCACCTCTGTAATGTCCCACTATATCAATATCAGCATCATCACCTCTGTAATGTCCCACTATATCAATACCAGCATAACCACCTCTGTAATGTCCCACTATATCAGTACCAGCATCATCACCTCTGTAATGTCCCACTATATCAGTATCAGCATCATCACCTCTGTAATGTCCCACTATATCAGTATTAGCATCATCACCTCTGTAATGTCCCACTATATCAATATCAGCATCATCACCTCTGTAATGTCCCACTATATCAGTATCGGCATCATCACCTCTGTAATGTCCCACTATATCAGTACCAGCATCATCACCTCTGTAATGTCCCACTATATCAATATCAGCATCATCACCTCTGTAATGTCCCACTATATCAGTATTAGCATCATCACCTCTGTAATGTCCCACTATATCAGTATTAGCATCACCACCTCTGTAATGTCCCACTATATCAGTATCGGCATCATCACCTCTGTAATGTCCCACTATATCAGTATTAGCATCATCACCTCTGTAATGTCCCACTATATCAGTACCAGCATCATCACCTCTGTAATGTCCCACTATATCAGTACCCGCATCATCACCTCTGTAATGTCCCACTATATCAGTATTAGCATCATCACCTCTGTAATGTCCCACTATATCAGTATCGGCATCATCACCTCTGTAATGTCCCACTATATCAATATCAGCATCATCACCTCTGTAATGTCCCACTATATCAGTATCGGCATCATCACCTCTGTAATGTCCCACTATATCAGTATTAGCATCATCACCTCTGTAATGTCCCACTATATCAATATCAGCATCATCACCTCTGTAATGTCCCACTATATCAATATCAGCATCATCACGTCTGTAATGTCCCACTATATCAGTATTAGCATCACCACCTCTGTAATGTCCCACTATACCAGTATTAGCATCATAATATATGTCATCATCCAATATGTCCGTATCGGTCTCATCACCTCTGTAATGTCCTACTATACCAGTATTAGCATCATAATATATGTCATCATCCAGTCTGTCCGTATCGGTCTCATCACCTCTGTCATCTCCTACTATATTAGTATTAGCATCATAATATATGTCATCATCCAGTATGTCAGTATCAGTATCATCACCTCTGTTATCTCCCACTATGTCAGTATCATCACATCTGTAATTCACCACTAAGTCAGTATTAGCATCACCACCTCCACTATATCAGCATCAGCATCACCATCTCCCACTATATCAGTATCAGCATCATCATCTCCCACTATGTCAGTATCAGCATCACCACCTCTTTCATTCACCACTATGTACGTGGCATCATAACGCCAATCATCCTACATCTGCAAGTCGGAATCAGTATCATCTCCATTGTCACCACGAGGAGGATCAGGAGCTGCACTTGTAGAATATTTTTCCTAAATGAAGTAAATGTAATAAAATTTGATAAGCATAATTATATACAATGTAATAACACAATCCTGGACTGGAGCAACACTGAATGCATACATACAATATATCACAGCATGGGATATTTCCTATATAGTGCATGCTTCCTAGTGGATGCTGGTATGCCAGGGGTATAAATTGCGTGCAGAATATTTCGTAAAAACAAAATGTGTCCTGATTCCATATCTTTGAGTGCAATGGTTTGGAAAAACTAGGGGATCATTACTTTATTATGACTTAGGTGTCGAATCCAAGATAGCCACCACGTGACCACATTTCACATGTCCATTTATGCAACAAGTCATTGAATAAACACACATTGATTAAGAAATGCATGGCAGCCATTTTGTTTTTCAAAACAATTTTGTGTTCATAACCTATCATTTGTTTTTCAAAATGGCTGCAAGAAAAACACGCTTATGTCGATAGCCTATCATTTGTTTTTCAAAATGGCTGCAAGAAAAACACGCTTATGTCGATAGCCTATCAGTCACATAAACAATGTGTTTAGTTGCATCGTACAATAATGCAAGGGCAATGCAGTTGTTCCAACACTAAATTACCTAGATGCCCTGGAATAAAAGGGGTACATATCTATCCAAAATGTTCAATGAAATCTATAACCTGACACAAGGATTGTACAGTCTAAGTTTCCTAACAATCTATATAAAAGAGTAATAAGAGAGTTGTTTGATGTTTTTTTCTATATTTAGCTTTGACAGTTCTATGCAAACTGAACAAGAACCATTTGAACAAAACTAAAGGAGGCTGCTTAAATAAAGACAGATTTTAAGAAAATCACTCCATTGGATTGCAATAAATATGATAAGGGGACTGAACTCAACATTATTATAATTATCCTAAACATATTTGGATTGTCTCCCTTTGACTATATACAGCACACGTCTGGCAAATCACAGATTTATATGAAAAAGTTGGCAGTTTCTTACGGAGGTTGATGCACCAAGTACTGGTTAACCTCTGGAGCCTGCCCAGGAAAGGTGTTGTTAGGTAAACTGCCCGTCGCTCAAATGGGAAACCGGTAGCGACGTTAAATAAACTTAAATAAAAAATATTTTTTTATCTGTACAGACGGATTTGTATTCCATTGGTAAAACGCTGGACTGGTAATCCAAGGATCGCAACATTCCATTGATTGATGAGAATTGTCTTTCTTTAATTTGACCGAGTGACTAGTTTTTTACCCTGGATTCCCCGCTTAACCAAACTTGGAAGATGAAACATACCAAATGTAGTCACATCAAATATTGTTGTACATTTACTACAGATAATACCAGATATTGTTGTACATTTACTACCAGATATTGTTGTACATTTACTACATATAATACCAGATATTGTTGTACATTTACTACATATAATACCAGATATTGGTGTACATTTACTACCAGATATTGTTGTACATTTACTACATATAATACCAGATATTGTTGTACATTTACTACATATAATACCAGATATTGTTGTACATTTACTACATATAATACCAGATATTGTTGTACATTTACTACATATAATACCAGATATTGTTGTACATTTACTACATATAATACCAGATATTGTTGTACATTTACTACATATAATACCAGATATTGTTGTACATTTACTACAGATAATACCAGATATTGTTGTACATTTACTACCAGATATTGGTGTACATTTACTACCAGATATTTGTGTACATTTACTACAGATAATACCAGATATTGTTGTACATTTACTACATATATTGTCGTAAATTTACTACATATAATACCAGATATTGTTGTACATTTACTACAGATATTACCAGATATTGTTGTACATTTACTACATATAATACCAGATATTGGTGTACATTTACTACATATAATACCAGATATTGTTGTACATTTACTACATATCATACCAGATATTGTTGTACATTTACTACATATAATACCAGATATTGTTGTACATTTACTACATATAATACCAGATATTGTTGTACATTTACTACATATAATACCAGATATTGTTGTACATTTACTACATATAATACCAGATATTGTTGTACATTTACTACATATAATACCAGATATTGTTGTACATTTACTACATATAATACCAGATATTGTTGTACATTTACTACATATAATACCAGATATTGTTGTACATTTACTACATATAATACCAGATATTGTTGTACATTTACTACATATAATACCAGATATTGTTGTACATTTACTACATATAATACCAGATATTGTTGTACATTTACTACAGATAATACCAGATATTGTTGTACATTTACTACCAGATATTGGTGTACATTTACTACCAGATATTTGTGTACATTTACTACAGATAATACCAGATATTGTTGTACATTTACTACATATATTGTTGTACATTTACTACATATAATACCAGATATTGTTGTACATTTACTACAGATATTACCAGATATTGGTGTACATTTACTACATATAATACCAGATATTGGTGTACATTTACTACATATAATACCAGATATTGGTGTACATTTACTACATATAATACCAGATATTGTTGTACATTTACTACAGATATTGTTGTACATTTACTACATATAATACCAGATATTGTTGTACATTTACTACAGATAATACCAGATATTGGTGTACATTTACTACATATAATACCAGATATTGTTGTACATTTACTACAGATAATACCAGATATTGGTGTACATTTACTACATATAATACCAGATATTGTTGTACATTTACTACAAATAATACCAGCTATTGTTGTACATTTACTACATATAATACCAGATATTGTTGTACATTTACTACATATAATACCAGATATTGTTGTACATTTACTACATATAATACCAGATATTGTTGTACATATAATACCAGATATTGGTGCACATTTACTACATATAATACAAGATATTGTTGTACATTTACTACATATAATACCAGATAGTGTTGTACATTTACTACATATAATACCAGATATTGTTTTATATTTACTACAGATAATACCAGATATTGGTGTACATTTACTACATATAATACCAGATATTGTTGTACATTTACTACATATAATACCAGATATTGTTGTACATTTACCACCAGATATTGTTGTACATTTACTACATATAATACCAGATATTGTTGTACATTTACTACATATAATACCAGATATTGTTGTACATTTACTACATTTACTACCAGATATTGGTGTACATTTACTACATATAATACCAGATATTGTTGTACATTTACTACATATAATACCAGATATTGTTGTACATTTACTACATATAATACCAGATATTGTTGTACATTTACTACATTTACTACCAGATATTGTTGTACATTTACTACATTTACTACCAGATATTGTTGTACATTTACTACAAGATATTGTTGTACATTTACTACCAGATATTGTTGTACATTTACTACCAGATATTGGTGTACATTTACTACCAGATATTGGTGTACATTTACTACATATAATACCAGATATTGTTGTACATTTACTACATATAATACCAGATATTGTTGCACATTTACTACATATAATACCAGATATTGTTGTACATTTACTACATATAATACCAGATATTGTTGTACATTTACTACATATAATACCAGATATTGTTGTACATTTACTACAAAAACCAAAACAACACCATATAATACCAGATATTGTTGTACATTTACTACCAGATATTGTTGTACATTTACTACATATAATACCAGATATTGTTATACATTTACTACATATAATACCAGATATTGTTGTACATTTACTACATATAATACCAGATATTGTTGTACATTTACTACATATAATACCAGATATTGTTGTACATTTACTACATATAATACAGATATTGTTGTACATTTACTACATATAATACCAGATATTGTTGTACATTTACTACCAGATATTGTTGTACATTTACTACCAGATATTGTTGAACATTTACTACATATAATACCAGATATTGTTGTACATTTACTACCAGATATTGTTGTACATTTACTACATATAATACCAGATATTGTTGTACATTTACTACCAGATATTGGTGTACATTTACTACATATAATACCAGATATTGTTGTACATTTACTACATATAATACCAGATATTGATGTACATTTACTACATATAATACCAGATATTGTTGTACATTTACTACATATAATACCAGATATTGTTGTACATTTACTACATATAATACCAGATATTGTTGTACATTTACTACATATAATACCAGATATTGTTGCACATTTACTACATATAATACCAGATATTGGTGTACATTACTACATATAATACCAGATATTGTTGTACATTTACTACATATAATACCAGATATTGTTGTACATTTACTACATATAATACCAGATATTGTTGTACATTTACTACATATAATACCAGATATTGTTGCACATTTACTACATATAATACCAGATATTGGTGTACATTTACTACATATAATACCAGATATTGTTGTACATTTACTACATATAATACCAGATATTGGTGTACATTTACTACATATAATACCAGATATTGTTGTATATTTACTACATATAATACCAGATATTGTTGTACATTTACTACATATAATAGCAGATATTGTTGCACATTTACTACATATACTACCAGATATTGTTGTACATTTACTACAGATAATACAAGATATTGTTGTACATTTACTACATATAATACCAGATATTGTTGCACATTTACTACATATACTACCAGATATTGTTGTACATTTACTACAGATAATACCAGATATTGTTGTACATTTACTACATATAATACCAGATATTGTTGTACATTTACTACAGATAATACCAGATTTTGTTGTACATTTACTACATATAATACCAGATATTTTTGTACATTTACTACAGATAATACCAGATATTGTTGTACATTTACTACATATAATACCAGATATTGTTGTACATTTACTACATATAATACCAGATATTGTTGTACATTTACTACCAGATATTGTTGTACATTTACTACCAGATATTGTTGTACATTTACTACATATAATACCAGATATTGTTGTACATTTACTACATATAATACCAGATATTGTTGTACATTTACTACATATAATACCAGATATTGTTGTACATTTACTACATATAATACCTGATATTGTTGTACATTTACTACAGATAATACCAGATATTGTTGTACATTTACTACATATAATACCAGATATTGTTGTACATTTACTACCAGATATTGTTGTACATTTACTACATATAATACCAGATATTGTTGTACATTTACTACAGATAATACCAGATATTGTTGTACATTTACTACCAGATATTGTTGTACATTTACTACCAGATATTGTTGTACATATAATACCAGATATTGTTGAACATTTACTACATATAATACCAGACATTGTTGTACATTTACTACCAGATATTGTTGTACATTTACTACATATAATACCACATATTGTTGTACATTTACTACCAGATATTGTTGTACATTTACTACCAGATATTGTTGTACATTTACTACCAGATATTGTTGTACATTTACTACCAGAAATTGTTGTACATTTACTACAGATAATACCAGATATTGTTGTACATTTACTACAGATAATACCAGATATTGTTGTACATTTACTACATATAATACCAGATATTGTTGTACATTTACTACATATACTACCAGATATTGTTGTACATTTACTACCAGATATTGTTGTACATTTACTACATATAATACCAGATATTGTTGTACATTTACTACCAGATATTGTTGTACATTTACTACCAGATATTGGTGTACATTTACTACCAGATATTGTTGTACATTTACTACATATAATACCAGATATTGTTGTACATTTACTACCAGATATTGGTGTACATTTACTACATATAATACCAGATATTGTTGTACATTTACTACCAGATATTGTTGTACATTTACTACCAGATATTGTTGTACATATACTACATATAATACCAGATATTTTTGTACATTTACTACATATAATACCAGATATTGTTGTACATTTACTACATATAATACCAGATATTGTTGTACATTTACTACCTATAATACAAGATATTGTTGTACATTTACTACATATAATACCAGATATTGTTGTACATTTACTACATATAATACCAGATATTGTTGTACATTTACTACATATAATACTAGATATTGTTGTACATTTACTACATATAATACCAGATATTGTTGCACATTTACTACATATAATACCAGATATTGGTGCACATTTACTACATATAATACCAGATATTGGTGTACATTTACTACCAGATATTGTTGTACATTTACTACAGATAATACCAGATATTGTTGTACATTTACTACCAGATATTGTTGTACATTTACTACATATACTACCAGATATTGTTGTACATTTACTACATATAATACCAGATATTGTTGTACATTTACTACCAGATATTGTTGTACATTTACTACCAGATATTGTTGTACATTTACTACAGATAATACCAGATATTGTTGTACATTTACTACATATAATACCAGATATTGTTGTACATTTACTACAAATAATACCAGATATTGTTGTACATTTACTACATATACTACCAGATATTGTTGTACATTTATTACATATAATACCAGATATTGTTGTACATTTACTACATATAATACCAGATATTGTTGTACATTTACTACATATACTACCAGATATTGTTGTACATTTACTACATATACTACCAGATATTGTTGTACATTTACTACATATAATACCAGATATTGTTGTACATTTACTACATATAACACCAGATATTGTTGTACATTTACTACATATAATACCAGATATTGTTGTACATTTACTACATATAATACTAGATATTGTTGTACATTTACTACCAGATATTGTTGTACATTTACTACATATAATACCAGATATTGTTGTACATTTACTACAGATAATACCAGATATTGGTGTACATTTACTACATATAATACCAGATATTGGTGTACATTTACTACATATAATACCAGATATTGTTGTACATTTACTACATATAATACCAGATATTGTTGTACATTTACTACATATAATACCAGATATTGTTGCACATTTACTACATATAATACCAGATATTGGTATACATTTACTACAGATAATACCAGATATTGTTGTACATTTACTACATATAATACCAGATATGTTTGTACATTTACTACCAGATATTGTTGTACATTTACTACATATAATACCAGATATTGTTGTACATTTACTACCAGATATTGTTGTACATTTACTACCAGATATTGTTGTACATTTACTACCAGATATTGTTGTACATTTACTACCAGATATTGTTGTACATTTACTACAGATAATACCAGATATTGTTGTACATTTACTACATATACTACCAGATATTGTTGTACATTTACTACCAGATATTGTTGTACATTTACTACCAGATATTGGTGTACATTTACTACCAGATATTGTTGTACATTTACTACATATAATACCAGATATTGATGTACATTTACTACCAGATATTGGTGTACATTTACTACATATAATACCAGATATTGTTGTACATTTACTACCAGATATTGTTGTACATTTACAACAAGATATTGGTGTACATTTACTACATATAATACCAGATATTGTTGTACATTTACTACAGATAATACCAGATATTGTTGTACATTTACTACAGATAATACTAGATATTGTTGTACATTTACTACATATAATACTAGATATTGTTGTACATTTACTACATATAATACCAGATATTGTTGTACATTTACTACCATATATTGTGTACATTACTACAGATAATACCAGATATTGTTGTACATTTACTACAGATAATACCAGATATTGTTGTACATTTACTACATATAATACCAGATATTGTTGTACATTTACACCAAAACAACACAAAACCAAAACAACACAAAATACATATATACCAGATATTGTTGTACATTTACTACCAGATATTGTTGTACATTTACTACAGATAATACCAGATATTGTTGTACATTTACTACCAGATATTGTTGTACATTTACTACATATACTACCAGATATTGTTGTACATTTACTACATATATACCAGATATTGTTGTACATTTACTACCAGATATTGTTGTACATTTACTACCAGATATTGTTGTACATTTACTACAGATAATACCAGATATTGTTGTACATTTACTACACAGATATTGTTGTACATTTACTACAGATAATACCAGATATTGTTGTACATTTACTACATATAATACCAGATATTGTTGTACATTTACTACATATAATACCAGATATTGTTGTACATTTACTACATATACTACCAGATATTGTTGTACATTTACTACATATAATACCAGATATTGTTGTACATTTACTACATATAATACAAGATATTGTTGTACATTTACTACATATAATACCAGATATTGTTGTACATTTACACAAAATACCAGATATTGTTGCACATTTACTACATATAATACCAGATATTGTTGTACATTTACTACATATAATACCAGATATTGTTGCACATTTACTACATATAATACCAAAAACAACACAAAAACAAGATATTGTTGTACATTTACTACATATAATACCAGATATTGTTGTACATTACACAATACTACCAGATATTGTTGTACATTTACTACCAGATAACAACTACCAGATATTGTTGTACATTTACTACATATAATACCAGATATTGGTGCACATTTACTACATATAATACCAGATATTGTTGTACATTTACTACATATAAACCAGATAGTTGTACATTTACTACATATAATACAAGATATTGTTGTACATTTACTACATATAATACCAGATATTGTTGTACATTTACTACATATAATACCAGATATTGTTGCACATTTACTACATATAATACCAGATATTGGTATACATTTACTACATATAATACCAGATATTGTTGTACATTTACTACATATAATACCAGATATTTTTGTACATTTACTACCAGATATTGTTGTACATTTACTACATATAATACCAGATATTGTTGTACATTTACCAAAATACCAGATATTGTTGTACATTTACTACAAAAACCAAACACAACACAAAAACCAAAACAACACAAAAACCAAAACAACACAAAAACCAAAACAACACAACACCAAAACAACACAAAAACCAAACACAACACAAAAACAAGATATTGTTGTACATTTACACAAAATACCAGATATTGTTGTACATTTACTACCAGATATTGTTGCACATTTACTACAGATAATACCAGATATTGTTGTACATTTACTACATATAATACCAGATATTGTTGCACATTTACACAAAATACCAGATATTGTTGTACATTTACACAAAATACCAGATATTGTTGTACATTTACTACCAGATATTGTTGTACATTTACTACATATAATACCAGATATTGATGTACATTTACACAAAATACCAGATATTGGTGTACATTTACTACATATAAACCAAAACAACTACCAGATATTGTTGTACATTTACTACCAGATATTGTTGTACATTTACAACCAGATATTGTTGTACATTTACTACATATAATACCAGATATTGTTGTACATTTACTACAGATAATACCAGATATTGTTGTACATTTACTACATAAAACCAAAAACAACACAATAATACCAGATATTGTTGTACATTTACTACCAGATATTGTTGTACATTTACTACATATAATACCAGATATTGTTGTACATTTACACAATAATACCAGATATTTTTGTACATTTACTACAGATAATACCAGATATTGTTGTACATTTACTACATATAATACCAGATATTGGTGTACATTTACTACCAGATATTGTTGTACATTTACTACCAGATATTGTTGTACATTTACTACCAGATATTGTTGTACATTTACTACCAGATATTGTTGTACATTTACTACCAGCTATTGTTGTACATATACTACCAGATATTGTTGTACATTTACTACCAGATATTGTTGTACATTTACTACAGATAATACCAGATATTGTTGTACATTTACTACATATAATACCAGATATTGTTGTACATTTACTACAGATAATACCAGATATTGTTGTACATTTACTACAGATAATACCAGATATTGGTGTACATTTACTACATATAATACCAGATATTGGTGTACATTTACTACATATAATACCAGATATTGTTGTACATTTACTACCAGATAATACCAGATATTGTTGTACATTTACCAGAGATAATTCCAGATATTGGTGTACATTTACTACATATAATACCAGATATTGTTGTACATTTACTACAGATAATACCAGATATTGGTGTACATTTACTACATATAATACCAGATATTGGTGTACATTTACTACAGATAATACCAGATATTGTTGTACATTTACTACATATAATACCAGATATTGTTGTACATTTACTACATATAATACCAGATATTGTTGTACATTTACTACCAGATATTGGTGTACATTTACTACATATAATACCAGATATTGTTGTACATTTACTACATATACTACCAGATATTGTTGTACATTTACTACATATAATACCAGATATTGTTGTACATTTACTACAAGATATTGGTGCACATTTACTACATATAATACCAGATATTGTTGTACATTTACTACCAGATATTGGTGTACATTTACTACATATAATACCAGATATTGTTGTACATATAATACCAGATATTGTTGTACATTTACTACCAGATATTGGTGTACATTTACTACAGATAGTACCAGATATTGTTGTACATTTACTACATTTACTACCAGATATTGGTGTACATTTACTACAGATACTACCAGATATTGTTGTACATTTACTACATATAATACCAGATATTGGTGTACATTTACTACCAGATATTGGTGTACATTTACTACATATAATACCAGATATTGGTGTACATATACTACAGATAATACCAGATATTGGTGTACATTTACTACAGATAATACCAGATATTGTTGTACATTTACTACATATAATACCAGATATTGGTGTACATATACTACAGATAATACCAGATATTGGTGTACATATACTACAGATAATACCAGATATTGGTGTACATTTACTACATATAATACCAGATATTGTTGTACATTTACTACAGATACTACCAGATATTGGTGTACATTTACTACATATAATACCAGATATTGGTGTACATTTACTACATATAATACCAGATATTGTTGTACATTTACTACATATAATACCAGATATTGTTGTACATTTACTACATATAATACCAGATATTGTTGTACATTACTACAGATAATAACAATATTGTACATTACTACAGATAATACCAGATATTGGTGTACATTACTACCAGATATTGTTGTACATTTACTACATATAATACCAGATATTGTTGTAAATTTACTACATATAATACCAGATATTGTTGTACATTTACTACATATAGTACCAGATATTGTTGACATTATACAATAATACAGATATTGTTCTACAGTAAACCAGATATTTTGTACATTTCTACCAGATATTGTTGTACATTTACTACATATAATACCAGATATTGTTGTACATATAATACCAGATATGTTGTACATATAATACCAGATTGTTTGTACATATAATACCGATAGTTGTACATTAATACCAGATATTGTTGTACATTTACTACACTATAATACCAGATATTGTTGTACATTTACTACATATAATACCAGATATTGTTGTACATATACTACCAGATATTGGTGTACATTTACTACATATAATACCAGATATTGTTGTACATATACTACCAGATATTGGTGTACATTTACTACATATAATACCAGATATTGTTGTACATATACTACCAGATATTGGTGTATATTTACTACATATAATACCAGATATTGTTGTACATATACTACCAGATATTGGTGTACATTTACTACATATAATACCAGATATTGTTGTACATATACTACCAGATATTGGTGTACATTTACTACATATAATACCAGATA